>BGZK01003070.1:0-32968 GCA_005406025.1 Eumeta japonica | reverse complement strand
TTTTATTAATGTTTCAAGTTTTAAATTTACACAAAGCAAGCTAACCGTTCAAATAGACTCGAAAAACAATGGGTTGGTTTTATTCTCGTTTTTAAATTAAAATCATATTAACAAAAGACCTAGTGTAGGCATCAAGAGCTTAAAATCGATTAGAAGACATCCACTTACGTCGTTGGGGAACCCCGATCGGCGCTTTATGAAAATAATTGATTCCGAAGCCGGGCGTCCATTCAGATGGCTGGGTATTTTAGATGAAGCTCTCGACCGTCCAATATTAACATGTCATAGCGTCGAGTTATCAACGCTATGAGAACGCGTATAAATTATTATTTATTTATTGAAATCTAGAAGTTCTTTATACTAATAAAGTCGTATTAAGATATTGCAAAGAAATATGTGCATATACGTTTTGAATCCTTTAAAGCAGGAACTAATTAAATGTCTAATAAAATCTAATATATAAAATTCTCGCGTCACAGTGTTTGTGACACAAGGAATTTATACGATACTCCTCCAAAACGGCTTGACCGGATTTTATGAAATTTTATATATATATATATATATATATATATATATATATTGTAGTAGGAATAGGTGACATGTGAGGTATACGACCTCCGTGCTCGTAAATGAGGGTTCGCGGGTTCGCGTTCAATTTAAAATAGAGTAGAATAGAACATTCGAATCCGAGCCCCGGATAACAAATGATTAGAACTAACGAGAAGTACAGAGAAAGGGGACGAGGGCTCATGCCCGAGTGCACAAGTTTCATAGTGATAAAGAGAAAACAAGTGAAATTGTTACAATAAGTTAATAAGTAAAAGTCCAGAAATAATACAAAGAATTATTGAAGAACTGATCAATAAAGATCTCGAAGGAAAATACTCTTTCATTTCGAATACTCGAATCTTTGGTATTCTTCTTAGAAATACCATACCTCTCGCAGAGATACGCTTTATATTGGTGGAGGCGCCGAGTAAGAAGAAAGCAAAAACAAAAGTTATACAAAGATTCTAAAAATGGCGACAGTCTTTCAAGGTTTGCCCAACGGAGATTTCTGGCGAGTTTTACGAGAACTACGAAACATTGGCTACCCTGAAGAATTGGACTGAACGGCAGAAAAAGCGGGCTTGACTCTATATGGGCCGGCCCAGCTAAACTCTTTTTGAAAACAATCGACGCTACGGTAATGACTTACGATGAAATCATAAAAGAATTTAATGAGAAATTCAAATGTGATATAAATTACGCACAAATATTTTATAACATACAACAAGAAGATGACGATCTAAGGGAATATTTTTACAAAGTAAAAAAGCCTTTTAGCTAAAAGCTAGCCAGCTACGAAGGTAAAAATCAATGGAGAAAAGACGATCATTATAACATTCCTGCGCGGTTTCAAAGCGAATGTCAAACCATTATTTGCGGCACGAGCTTATAAATCGCTCGCAGATTTAAAATCAACAATTACAAACTACAAAGAGGTCTACGAAGAAAATTGCGAGACCATTTATGACTTGCCTATGGAGTGGGGAACCAAAGAAAATTCCCCAATACATCCTACAAGCGACAAGGAGATCAACGTGAGGCCGCCAGAACCGACCAGAACGGAAGCTTGACCCTACTGGTTACACGCTTTACAATATATATATGTTGTTTGATAGGTTGTTTGAGAATTGGTTTTAATCTATTTTTCATAACTCTAAGTGATAAGGGCGGTCCACCTTAATTTTTTTTTTTATTTTTGGAGATAATTTTTTGTATTTTTTTTTTTGATGTGGCATAAAAAATACATACAACTCTAAATTTTACCTTGTAGTGTAATATTGAAAAAATAGAACTGAAAGTAAATATACGCGTTCAAATGCTTCAAGATCCGTCTGCTAAAACATTCTCAAAACAATTCTTAGATATCGGCGATGGAAAAGTAACCTTATAAATGAAACTGGATGCATAAAATTACCGACTGATTTCTGCACAATCAATAATTCGCAAGGTGCTCTCATTAACCAGGTATTTCCCAATGTACACACACAATACATTAATCATGAGTGGTTGGTAGAAAGAGCAAATTTAGCAGCAAAAGCTGTGGACGTCAACGAATTGAATCTCAAGATACAACAGTTGTTACCAGGGGACTAGTTGTCATATAAATCTATTGATACAGTTTGCGATGCCACCGAAGCTGTAAATTATCCAACTGAAATTTTAAACTCATTGGATTCGCCAAGCATGACACCACACAATTTCAAACTGAAGGTTAGATCTCCAGTTATTTTGCTTCGTAATTTGAACCCACTACGGCTGTGCAACGGCACGCTATTAGTCATTAAAAAATTAACAAAAAAAGTTGTCGAAGACATTATTTTAAATGGCAAGTTCAGAGTTGAAAATATATTACTACTATGAATTCATATTATACCCACGGATTTGGCAATTCAATTTAAACGTCTTCGATTTCCAATTAAATTGGTATTTGCAATGGCTATCAATAAGTCTCAGCCAAAGGATGTCTGTTTGTATTTAGATTTGATCACAGCATGTTTTTCGCCACGATAAATTATATGTGGCATACCTCGAGTGGGCAAATCATCCAGTATGATTGTGTTGGCTAAAGATGGAATAACAAAAATATTGCCACACTCTATTGCATTAAGGTTGATATTGTTTTAGTGACATTGCCATAATTAGTATATATATATATATTCACAGCGTTCCATGCCCTTTCACTGATATATCATATCTTCACACACAATAAGTTAGTTATTTTTTGACGTGATAATGTCTTATAAATCGATGATCGCCGGCTGCATGCACGAAAAGCACGACTCATTGTCGCGTTCCGCCTGAGCCGACCGTGCGAGCGAGAGCGTGGAACAATAGAGAGGCAATGATCGGCCTAAGGTTCGGCTTGTGACGCATCTATCTCTTTACTGTAATATTTTATAAAATATTCTCTAGAAATTATTTGTATAGCAAAACAACGTTTGGCGGGTCAGCCAGTATATATATACAAATGTACTTGTTATCGTGGTGTTTTATAGAGAAAGAATCACAATTTCTAGTTTAGTACACAAGTTCACAGTTAGTAGAATCCGCCCCTGTCCTATATACACACGCCTTATATAGTGAACGGTTTACTTTAACTAACGATGTGGGCATAGCGTTACAGAAAATTCCAGTACCATTATCAGCCATTAACCTGTGTTAACAACCAGCACTCACTCGCCTATGTTTATTAATATCATTGCTCATCGCGAGTACCAGCATCTGAGGTGCTAACCTCAATCGTCATTAAAATTAATTTAATAAATTCTATAAGAAATAATTTTTTTAAAAATAAGGTTTTCCAAATTTGGTGAAAATTAAAAATTATTTATTTTTGCATTTTAACTGGATTGATATGTATGATGAGGGTTTATATAGTTATGATTTTGTTTAACAACAAAAAAAAATGTCAATTTAATGATGGTATTAAATGAAATTATCAAAAAGACTTCCTTATTAAAAAAAAGTGAGTATTTTATTTTTTAGAATGTCGTGTTCATTCCTTAAATTATACCCCTATTGCTGCGCACAAGCCTTTCCTTACTAATTTCTCAAAGAAATCAGCCGCATACAGAGAAAAAATTCTGACGCAATTTTATTCGCTTTCGTAAGCATTTGATTGACATAATAAAATCCTCATCGAAGTTGCACTTTCGATATATAAGCTCAAAATCGATTTGCAGCCGTACATAACAACAACGTTACATTAGGAATATTAAGTTTGCTCGACCCAAGTACAATCAATCAATATCGTAGGAATGCACAGGTGTGCGGCTAACAACGGAAATGTTTACAGGGTTTAATAATTGCTTTTCTACGACAGAGCGACGAGACATCGGAGTGAAGTGGAATTTTTTTAAAAAAAAAGCAAATTAAAATCCAGCTCGGCCGTTCCAGCGGGCAGAAAATAAAATGCAAACAAATCGAAATACGGATGTTAAAAGCGCGGGCACGCAAATGACTGGTTTTCTAGTTACTTTTATATTTCTTTGCGATTATTATTGGACACTAGTAGAAGAACATGTCAGTTCTACACCTATCATTAATCTAAGTACTAAATGATTTGTTACTATCCCTTAAGTAAATTATTCTGACTCTTTAGAACATAATGTAAATTAAAGCCCCCTTTTGCGTTTGTCGGTTTTTTGTCGGCGATTCGTTCAAAATTCACGGTAGATATTTTCATTTGGTTTCCTTCAATAGATAGATTGATATACGTGAAAAGCCCACATACAGAGTTCATAAACATTACATCCAAATTGGTTAAACGATGATGATATTTGTCAACCAATGCGGTTGAAATCCTACCTTTTTGAGAGCTATCGTTACGTATCTTATATGAATCGTTAAAGTTATATGAAAATGATATATGGCAGTTGTGTCCTTTCCAATCCGTTATTTAAAAAAATCGAGTGTGAGTTCACACGCGGTAGAAATAAAACTTAGTATTCTGGTTAATTTTTAAGAGAATGAGATGAATACATATACAGGTGATAAACAGAAAGAAAAGAGAGAGCGAGAGTGCGATTCATAAACAATTTTTTATTATTTAAGGTAACATTTTAGCAGGGATAGCATGTGCTCGATTCAGCATAAAAAATACACAACACAGGACAATTTTTAAAAGTACGCGATAGTCACTACAATCCAACAGAAAATAATGCGCTATAGATTTCAAACTTTGTTTTCTGTCTCTTTCCCTTTCTTTTTATATACATGTGTCGAAGGAATTAAAAATAATAATATATTCGTAATTTATAGCTTCGATCAAATTAAGAGATATCATTTAAATACAAGATTTAGATGATACCTCTAAATTTGCCTTTTAAAGGTTTTGCCCTCTTGACTCATAGCAATGCCTAAGCTTGTCCAAATCTGCTAGTACGATGCTCTTTTGTCAGTATTTATCATAAACGCACACCACTGATGTCTTCAATTATCGCCGTAGAAAGGCGTGCCTCACGTAGATTGTCAATCAGATTAGTGTGACCACGTTTGAACTCAGTTTAATCAGTTATTTACAATGGCAAGGGATGGAGCTTCGACATCAAAGGTCGCCAAAATCTCTTATACCTTTCTTGTTGGCTTAAATGGCAATGAAATTGACAGAAAATCATTGCACGAATATTTTCTCGCCTTAAATTCATATTTTTTACGTAACACAAACAATTTTCTTTGTCAGTACTTTGTAGAAAATGACAGATGAATGCAATATACTTAATAAGATTGGCAAAGGTTCAATTTTAAAATTTAAATATCTGTTTTTACTTTACAGTTTCTAAGTGGCCAGTTCTAAAAATTTTAAGTATGACCTACGTAACATTTACGTGGAAGAAATTTTTGTATTATGGGATCATCGATTTGCTCTTAAATCATGAATTTTAAGCAAACATGTATAAAATTTACATTCATATAACGACACGAGGTGTAAATCGTATCTTAAAAGCATCTAAAAGAAAATCTGGAAGATAGACTGATTCGGACTCAATAGCTGAATGAGAAAATCGATGTCTAATTAAAAATACTCTGTTCATATCACACAAAAATTTGTTATATCATGAACACATCGTCATATTTAATTTCAATTTATTTTATATCAAGGTGGTATTACAAAGATTTTCATTAGTGACTATAAAATTCAGCGTAATAATATACATGTTGAATTCTGTAAGGACGCCAAATTAATACCCAAAAAGGCACCATCACAAATTAACAAGCTCTGGAATTAAACGTAATTAAATACGACAGAGGCTTCACTGAAGAAGTTACTTACCGCTCACGTTACGAAGTAAAGCCCTGAGCTCGGGAGTCAAACTGCTTTGAGATATTCCGTACAAATGGGTGGAGGCTGCTGATCGCTCTTGGCTGTTATTATTTTTGCTCTGGAGGAATTTCACCTGAAAGTGATCCGATTAAAGCTTCGCTTTCCTCTTACTCTAGGCACGAAGCAAAAAGTTAATTAGACGGCATTAAAATATTATACTTTTGTGACGTTTATGAATGTATCATGTTTCAAAATAATTAAAAGTCACGTACTAAAGTGATTTGTGTATATTTTTTACTACCACGCCTTTTTAATGTTATCAGAGTATATGAATTATAAAATCACAGTACAGGGGAATTATTTTTGAAACGTAATATAATTTCACCTCTGCGTACATTTTGTCAAAAATTTAATGTAGTTTTTTCGCGTGGTAATACAATTTAGAAAGTTATCCGATCTAGGAGCTGACGTCAGTTTAAACACAAATAAACTTACGGATAATGTAGAATTATGTGTAAAACAATATTCCTGACAAAAATCTCACGTAGCGTGGAAAAGTACTCATAACACAAAATTTGTCACGTACACGACGGTAATATATTCAGATTTTGTAACTATTACGATCCTTTTTGTTATAATTTGATAGCTGAGTCAAATTTGTTACAAAAAAGTTGATATTTAATGAGTAATTTTATCTCTCAAGAGTTTTAAGCTTATTTGGAACTATAAAAAAAGTAATTGGTCAAAAAACGAAACCTATTCCTTAACCAAAATGCATTTATACACTAAACAACTTTAGGGTTGCAAACAATTCAAATTTCATATACAAAACTATGCCCTCTGTCCATTTACCTGCACCGCCAGCAACTCCTCCTGCCTTGCGTTGTAGAGCGTCTCGAGGAATTGCAAATGCACATGCATTTCCGCCAAACGCTGTTCCATTAGTTCCTCGCGCGGCATTCGTGCTGTGAACAATATTTAAATGTAAATACGAGCTGAAAGTAAAAGTTTTGGAAGATAAGCTCAAACAAATACAGCGGCAGGTGAATAATGAAATATTCGTTACAGATGTAAGTATTGATTTTCAATTCATACTATATATTTAAATGACACGGTATTACGGCATATATATATATATATATATATATATATATATATCAATTAGCCATCACCCGCCCGCTTCGTTGTTTGTTATCGGTTATGAAAAGAAAATACCGGTGTAGAGCCGTGAGAACTGAAATTGAAAATATAATCAATTACGTAGTTGATTGTCATCTTGTGGTAAACTAAGAAAACTATAGATCGGCTTAATGCTCCGCAGTATCACTATGAACCACTAGAAAAAATATTGTGAATGGACATTGTTTTTGCCGAATGCAACGAGCTCGAGTCAATTTTAGTTTCGATACTTGTAACAGTTCTTGACGTATGAACGAATATTCAATACACCGTTTAGACTTGATTAAAATTAATATCAAGACATTAGTATAATTATAAATCGAAATTTATTAATATATTAAGCATAATTTTAAAGCTCTTGACAATTCCTGATATTGGCGCTTTCTTCACGATAGAGGACTAATTGGCTAAAATGTGACTTATCTTCTGTGAACTACATTATCTTTCATCAAATCTTCTTTCAAAATGTTTTCTCTTATTGATTCTGGCCAAAGGCAAAACTCTAACATAATTAAGAGAATAAATTAAACTGTTATTTTAAACGAAATTGTTTCATTTTGTTTTCATTAATTTAAGTATTATTGTTTTCTGTGTTTGGCACATAAAATAATTTAGTCTCCATGAAAAAAAAAACTAAGAAAAGCGGTTATTGGATACTATCGGCAAAATTGAAAACTTAACACTGAAATTACAGTTTTTGGGATTATCAAAATATTGTTAAAATCATAAACTAAAACGTCATGATTAGTAAAATTGTTTGAGGAATAATTTTATGTAGTATATTTATTAATTAAAACACATGATGGGTCGCATAAGCGCAACATATTACAAATAAAGGTTAATGTGCATATTTAGATTTGAATTGCAATAATTAAGTCTTTTAAATTATACAAAACAAAAATTATGTTGCAATGAATGTCAATTTTAAAATGAAATTTTGGTATGTAAAAAAAAAGTTTTTACATAATTATACTGTTAATTAGAATTTTACTCGTACAAAAATCACCTGACGCATATAGAGAAGTTTTCACATGCAGTTTATTAGCATGTACGCTTATAAAAATTCGTTTTGACATAATACTAGCATGGCGTTTATGGTGATATTATTGGCGGTTATAATACGCGGTGTACACATTAAAATTATGTGCCAATCATTGGTCAATACAAATGAATGGCCTATATTATGCCATACTATACTTCAAAACAAGAGAATAAACCATTCAAATAACAACTCGTACATTAATCAATAAATCATTAATTTGATAGTATAAATAGGACAAAAGTTTTGCTAACATTTAAATATCATGCTTTTTTTGAGCTATTTATTCCTTCGTTCCTTACATTTTATACATTGCATGGTAACGCACAGGCCTCAAGGGCGTATGCATTTAAAAAATGCATTCCGATCGATATAATAACAGTACAAAGTTATTGATAGGTGCTGTATAAACGTTCGATAACGCTAACAAATCGGAAAATTGTCAAATGTCATTAAATAATTACGAGTAAATATGTTACCTAACTTTGTGTCATCAATATCGTAAAGGTCGCGATCATGTATTTGAAATAGATTTACTTGCATGGTTATGGAGATAATTTTACAAATAATATAAAAATGTATATTATTAATTGCGATAGAAATATTCAGACTACGGCAAATTTGAAGCTAATTCGTTTAAATAATTTAATCAGTTTATCTGAATAGAACGTTTAACGATAAGAAGGCCTATGTAATATTTGATTACGGTCTCAAGTCAACTTTTGTTCCGAGTTTATTGCGTTCGCATATACATACCTTACACATATATGCCTTGTAATATAACTATAAACTTTATTAGACAGATGTTCATGTTTCATGATTGTTATATTTGAATACTTAAATCATGAAACCGTAGTAAGAAGAGTAGAACGATGCGAAATATGTCACGAAAGTGTACTGTAATTCTATCTATTAATAAAATATATAAAATAAAATGTCGTTCACATTTTAACCCTTTTTTCTAAAATAATTTGGTGTAAAATGAAATTTCGTTAACTCAAGATATGTGTTCCCGCGTGTATTTGTGTACGTTTACATATTACTTTAGCGCTCATAACATTGTTAGCTAATTAAAAGCATATCGCGTAATACAATTAAGTTATTAAAGCATTGAACATGAAAGTCATCAAGATACCAGATAAAACGTAGACTGCATTGATTAGAGTAATATGCTGTTTACTAAGCGATTCATTTGGTTATTATGATATTAAATTATATACCATTATGCAATTAGATTATGAACACGAATCGTTTACGTCCAAATGTCGAAACACTTTTCGGTTGCTAGATATGATTAAATAATCGCTTCTCTTTCTAAACAACGTACGCTGCAATGAAAGAGGATATTTTTGTACATGTTGTCATCCACGATAAATTTCTTACTATCTTACATGATATGATCTGATATTGATATATTATTTTGTATTACGTATATCGAAATTTTATATATAATCAATATATAACAATTACCCTGCATTCTAATGAGAAATTACACGATTGTTTTTCATTCTCAATATAAACTATAACAGAAGGATGTCCTTCTGTTTCGTTTATTCGGCTGTTTGTTTTGTTTTTCTTTTATACTAACACGGGTTAACCAACTGCTAAAATTTGGGTCACAGTGTGTGCTTCTGACCAATGCATGAGGCTTCGCACAGTTTATATTGAGTATGAAAAGCAATTGATAATAATTTCTCATTATAATGCAGGGTATTTGTAATATATTGATTATATACAAAATAATATATCAATATCAGATTATGTAATAACAATAGCGTGCGAGTGAGAACGTGGTAACGTATAGAAATAACTTCCGACAACAGCTGTGACCCTGAAAAGGGCTGTTTATTGCGACGGAAAAAAGGAAAGCGCACGACACGTGGGAGTGGGTAGAAACTAACGACAAACCGTGTGTAAACACGGTGTCCGACAGCAACCGGTCGTGTGCTTAGGCGCGCTCGCCGCGGATGCGACGGGCGAGCTGTGTGTCCTTCGGGTGTGATGGTGTGACGCGTTTAGCGTGTGTCGCGCACAGATATGTATCTTCGTAGTGTGTGTCGATAAGAAATGTGTCGTGAATGACAAAAATAACCTCTGTATTGTAATGTAAGTTGTTTAGAAAATGTACACAACAGATGTACACATTACGCGCAAAATTTCAGGTTGACGATTGGCGTAGTTTTGCGGCGTTCAAAAGAATACAGATGTACGAATAAAACAAAACTAGCGAAGTGTGAGTTGAATTTGCACGCGAAAAGTTCCGTATAATCCTACAATATTTAACATTAGGTTTTTTAAATTATAGATAACAAAATTAAGATCTAACATAAAATGCTGAATAAAACACGAGCTTTATATATACAGGAACCCCTTGAAAATTTCAAGCGTCTCTATATAATACACTTCAAAGGAACTTTAGGGTCCCAGAGGTACCCTGCATTCAACAGAACACGCAAAAGAATGTTAAACGGGACACAGGTTTATTGTTATATACTATATATATATATATATATATATATATATATATATATATACATACTCTATATATATGTATATATAAATATCAACAAAACCAAAAAATGCCGCATACAACACGTTTTTTGTAAAGGAATCCTCTTTAATTTTTGATTTAGTTAAATTGTTGTTATATATTTTTATAACACAGAATCATACAATGGCGCCAAATTCGAATACATAAAAGGCTACTGGACAAACAAAGCTAACTCTGATCACAAAATCATCTTCGGAGAAATAACGAAAATGGCTAAAATAAATACGCCACCGAATAATAGAAAGCGCGCATCCAGAGAAAAATAATCCATCAACCTACCGTTTTGGAACTTCGACTATACGCTCTTAAACCAAGACAGCATATCAAAAAATATGGAAAAAGCGTTGAAGATAAAGTCTTGACTGCACTATATCAGCAAGGGCAGAACCCACTTGATTGGAACCAGCTCAATGAGATACTAAGATCATCGGTTAGAGAACACTTGAAGTTCAACAAAATAAATCGAAAACCAGCAGACTCGCTCTAGCAAAATTTATGAAGGCAAAATTTTGAAGAACAGGTCTCCCAAAGATCCTGCCACGATACAGAACTTCAAGGACGCCAGGAAAGAACTACTGGACCTACAAGAAAAAGAGGATGAAGAGAAATGTCAACACTTTTTCGCACAGATGCACAAAGTTCGTAGATCCCAACGAATGAAAATGACATATGAATTTCTTAGAACTTTCAAGAAGCAGACTGGAAGAAAACAGCCAAAACGGTTTATACCCATATCTACATGGATTTACGAACTGCACAAAGTCAAAGGCCCAGAGTTCAGAATTTCACAAAGTGACAAAAAGCAATTAAATCACCGTCTACCGACACCATCAACAACATCATCAAACAAATGAAAAAGGCACAGTACCAGGCCCGGATCAAATGGTTATTGAACTATACCAGCATGCGCCAGAAGTATTTGTAAAACAAGTTACAAAATCATCGGAAAAGCATGTGAAAACAACTCCTTTCCGCAAGAATGGGTGGAAACAATTCAAATTCCAATCCCAAAGGCTAGACCAATCCGTGAATGATTATAGAAAGATATCAATCTGCAATGCAGGCTACAGAATTTATGCCACTTACCTCTTAAAACTTTTAGATGAAGAAATCGAGACTATGGGCAATTATCAAGCGGCCTTTATGAGGTACAGATCGACGGACGATCACATATTTGTAGTTAGACGAATTCTGGATGAAAATGGAAGGCAGGTAAGCCCGCGTATGTACTGCAACTCGACATTGAGCATTTGATTCGGTAGACTTTGTGCTCTATATGATATTCTGAGAACAAGGGTCAATACTACTTTAGCCAACAGAATCATGTCTTGTCTCAAAGAACATACGTCAATCCTATGGTTTGGACAAAACCCAAAGTATCACCAAAGGAAAAGGGTCAAACAAGGATGTCCACTCTCACCTCGGCTTTTACCATTGTGTTGGACGACGTTTTAAGAACTCTAGAGGAGTTAGTCAGTGAAGTAAGATTGGATCAGGATGCAGAAATTAATCTCCCGTCATATTATCATTCGCAGACGATATTATCATTATAGGTGATAGTACCACAGTTCTTACTAATATAATGAAGAACTTAAAAGAACTCCTAATTTCAGTGGGCTTAAAACTAAATGAAACTAAGACAAAGATGCTAGTCAGAGATCCAATCAACAAGAGCATAGCCAAACAACACAGGAAATAAATGGAGTCCTAATCACTCCAGTGGACACCATTAAATATCTGGGTACGTACCTGACCTCAGAGCTGAGTCGAAGAGACACGATAAAGGCAAGATGTAAACAGGCAATCCGCAATGCGAAAGGTCATTCCCTTCATCAAGAAGACCAAAATGCACTGGAAAATCGCCAAGTTAATTTACAAAATGGTAATTTCTCCTCCATGACATACGGTCTGAACGTAGTAGCATTAACCAAATCAAATAGAACAAGACTGAGACAGTATGAAAGAGAGATTCTGAAAGATATGTTACAAGCCGCAAGAAATCAACCTAAACTGAAAACACAAGAAATCCTCGAAGGAAAAACAATCACCAAAATCATCAAGGTTAGAAGAATATGTTACTACGGTCATCTACTAAGAAGAGACCAACCCCACATACTTAACTCTGCTCTAAGATATACTACAACAGAGAGAAAAGTTGGACGTCCTATTTATACATGGGAAGATTCGCTTCGACAAGATCTCAATTATCACAATAGGAACCAAGAGGAATGGGACACATTAGCTCAGAACAAAATGGAAATGAAAAAAGCCGCGGATGAACTATACCAACTCCCAGAAACGGACACCGAAAGCTCTGCACCGAGTGAAGAAAATGAAGAATAGAAGACTAACGGGAAAAACAAACTTACTCCAGATTTCTTATACATACAAACGCTACTACAATGGGAACCAAGAAGAACAAAGCAAATTAAAGATTAGGAAGGTTGTGGACGAACTATACCAACTCTCACTAGCACCAAAAGTTTATCTAAGCAAAGAAAATGAAGTATGAAGATTAACTGAAGAAACAAACTTTAAGAAAAAGGCTATCTTAGAACACACATGACTTATCACAACAAAACTAAAGGGAATAGGCCACATTAGCAATGAGCAACGTAGAAACTAAAAGATTACGGACGAACCACACCAACATCCAGAAGCAAACACTGAAAGCTCTACACCAAGCAAAGAAAACGGAGAACGGAAGACAAATGGAAGAAACTTGCCCTTCCTACTGTATTTATTGACACATTATAGTATCTATTACCCATCCTTAATCCAGTTTCTGGCTAAAGGTTGCACGAATACCGGCTGGCTCTACAAACTCCCGTCACTCCTAATCCAGAATAGAATCTACACTCCCCGATATTTACGCTCCCTTCGGTGTATCGGGACTTGTCCCTTTCAGTCATTGCGACTGGCTGAAGGTCGAGCGATGATGATGATGATGATGATGATTCTTGTTATATATTTTATAAAAGCAGTTATGCACACTCTATGAAAATTTCAAGTGTCTATCTATTACACTTGAAGCGTTACGGCCCTGTGACAGACACATGAACGAACAGCGAAAACCTCAATATTAGAGTTCCTTTGGTAACCTTGAGTACTTAAAATGGTTGATTTTATTTTTTACATTTAGTACATAATATGCAATACTAAGTACTGTAAATATCTATAAATCTCCATAAATTAATTTAATTGAATATGATAAAATATTTTTTTTAGATAAATTTGTTTTTTGACGTATTCGTGTAATTATTAACTTTAATGAATTATGATAATGAATAAACGTGTTTGTAGATAAGTAGGAGTACATTAACAGTTCGGAACTTTCAAAACACGAACAAAAACGCGGGAAAATCAAAATCAAATCAGAATCAAAAATATTTTTATATCGTAGGTAATGAAATTATACTTTGAAATATGTCATTAATTAAGTTTTTTCAACATTACCACCCATTCCAAATGCTGATTCACCTAGAAAAAGAATGGGCAAGAAACTCAAGGTTTTTCTTTTTATACAAAGTACAAAGGATTGAATAATTAATAGTTTGTCGTGATTTAAAAAATAATATGAAGTAACCTGATAGCGGAGCAGTTCAATCCCAAGGACTTTTCTCATTAAAATATTCCGACACGGTATAATATTCCTTGCCATATAACTTTCTTTTACGAAACATTTAAACTCAGCAAATGGAAAATTTTGAATTTCAACTGGGATCCTATTATAAAAGAGCAAACGCATCCCCTTATGATTTATTAACTGACGGGTCTTATGAGCAGAAAGATCATTTCTTATGTCTAGTGTTAATGTTATAGATGTCGCCTCTTTTGGAACGATTCTATAAGTCTCTTGATAAATACCACGCTTTCATTTATATGTATTGTGATGCTAAAGTTAGGATATTAACTTAAATTTTCTCTCAGACATGTCATTGGTCTCAAATCATAAACAGCACGAATAGCTCACTTCTATAGGAAAATATTGTGTTAACATCGGCTGCGTGATCCCATAACAAAAATCCACAGGTAATCAGACCATGAAAATAAAACATATTTCTCATTATTTTAAATTTATTTAAGAAATTACGTTAACATTTCTTGTCATCTTTGCTCGCTTTGCATTAAACGGTCACCAGGCCTAAAAATTCGATAAAACTCAGTTAGTTACTCTAACTTAATTTAGCTTGATAAAGGACTAAAGAAATCTGATAAAACAAACTGTCCTTATTACACGGTGGAAATATATGAGGTTCGGGAACAAAATTCGACTTTATGCTTGTACAAATACGGCGTATATTATGTCCCGTGAGAAATGACTCGTAATAGCAATTTTATGATCGGTACACGAACGTGTAGCTTAGTGTTAATCTGATCTGACTGGCCGCCTCAGGCACAGTGTGCTAATAAGATAAATTTAACATGTGTTTATCTAAAGACCAAAATAATTTTATCTAATGTATTTCAATAAAACCCGTAGGTTAGGCAGTAATAATTTTATTTAGCAAACTATATACGCTATCTTTCTATAGGATCCGGCGAATTTGAACATTAAATATGGCTGACAAACGTTGAAAATGTCCAAAATTTATTTATTAAATTAACATCTTCAAACAGTTAGTTAATTTGGGAATTACATAAACAGTAGTGGAATCATAGAAATGTGAATATAATCAGGTTTGATTATAATATTCCCTCTCGAAACTTAAAAGTGGCGTATGCACGCATTGTTTGGGAAACAGCGGATGAGCAAAAATTTACAAACGTTAATCATAGATCACTGACGGCAAAACGCACTGCAATATCTCAAGCGTACGTGTCTTTGTATTGGTGGTTACAGAGTAGGTTGTTAAAGTGACCAGATTTATTTCGAGTGGTCGAAAGGTTTACTAAATTTTCCAAAAAAAAAAGTTTTGTATGTACACAGCTTATACTATGGATTCTTCACACATTTACTGTGTGGTCACATAAGAAACTTACAAAATTTTAAAACGTCAAAGAACAACGTACAACTTATAGTTTGACGAATTGAGTTGTGACATAGACACTTTTTTTATTATAGAACGAACTATAAGAGAAAACACCCGTAAAGCGAAGTAATTTCGTAGTATTCTTTACTTTCGCAGTTAGTTTATGTTACAAACTAAAATTTTATTGACATATTATACGAAACACTTGCCATAACGATGTGCATAATTTTCAGTTGAACATAGGCGAAAATTATAACGCAATGAATGTGACAAAACACTTTTTGTTAAAAGACACATTTTTCTTATACAGTGCTTTTGATGGTTTAACCCGTAATTGTCCCCTAAGGAGGCGTACTCTTCTATAATATTTTACTTCATATTAAGGACCTTCGACCTATACGGCCTCGATGCTAGTCGAGCGCGGGTTTGGGGCCGCTAACAAACGCGGGTTTGACTAACCAATGTGGTAGCAACTTCGGGACTACCGGCTCAAAATTCTCTTCGAGACACGGGGTTTGAAATGATTTAAAGTTAAAGACTCAAATGGCAATTCGTCTGTGGTCAAGGTCTGTATCGTCTGGTTATCAAGCTACGCTCATAGCAATAGGGCGACTGCCGTCCGCATTCGATAATATTTACATTAGTAAGAATATTTGTTTTCACCTTAACATCATTACACCTTCATGTCCAACATACTAAAATCCGCGCTTAGTCTACATGAGGTATCTGTTACGTCGTTAATGAAATACGTCTTATAAAATTAAAAACACAACTTAGTTCTCCTCTTGTTCAGATCATTATTTAATAAATCGTATATATAATAGTGGTCGACCTAGAATCAAGTTTAGATCGTCATCATATCTCTCCTTATACCAAAAACAGCTTCCTTTACTCGTTTTGTTTAATCTAGCTCCATTACAAAATAGTACGAATCTTCTAATCTCCTTTAGTAATAGAATAAGGGAGATTCTACTGTGTGTACTAATCATATGATATAATTCATTAAGGGCTATATGAGCACCCGAATAAGGATTACTATTTTTTAAATCTTCTGGAGAGGTCAAAGCTTTCAAACCAGATGGCGTTAAGATTTTCATATTATAATTTTTGTCAAAGTTGATATGTTCCTGAATGTTTTCTACAACAGGAAGAAGTTCCTTAGCCAAAGATTCCCGGTCTAAATGATCATCATTATAATAAAACGTAGAGTTTAAAAACAATGAAACAATCCCCACAGCATACAAATACAAACCATATTAGTTTAATTAACATACTTACCCGTCGTTCGACGTCACGGTCAGTGGATCATTTCTATAGGTTTGTTTATAATCATTTGTAAAGTTTACAACAGACATCCTTTTAGTACCGGTTACTAAAATTGCACTAAGAAAATTGCAAAACGACTTGAGTAGCATGTAACACATTTAAAATTACTTTAATTCTCTATACGATTCCGTTAGCTAAACGCTGCTATTAGATGCTGCAATTTGATTGTTTAAGAGAAGATTGTGCAAATTGTGTAATAGTTAATCACACAGAAAGTTTATTTAAGTGAAACTTCCTAGACAGCAATTTCTTATGTAATAATTGGACGAGAAGTGAGAGTGAAATTTCAAGGACGCGTCACGTTTAGGCACGTCGTTATATGAGGGAGAAGGAAGATATACCGTAAAGATAACGAGAAAGAGAGCTAAACATTTCGACACCACGAGTATGAAACAAAAGGGAAAAGCGACGTATACACAATGATACAAAGCGATAGAATAAGATAGCGTTGCTCATGCGCACATCTTAGAAATACGCGTCAGATGTTATATATAGACAGCTGGTATATAGACAGTTGAGGTACTACGCATTTTGTAATTACCATTTATCATTGCGTTTATTGATTATTTGCATCCTGTGATTGTTTTGTTATATCCATGAAGAATTATTATTTAAGAGGTGTCACTTCTATCCATGTAAATATACTTGTATTCTGTTCTTATTTAATTCTTCACAGGTTGATCACAATGAATAATTCAAGTAATTTAAAAAGATGTAAATAGGTATTTGTTGTAAATATTTATAGTAATTACTTAATCGGATCTCTAAACACAGATGTGTTTTGAACAAATAATTCATGTGCCTTCAATAGTAGTACCTACTAGCACTTGGTTGGATTTGGTTGGACTACTACTTGGTTTGATTTTTTAAGCTGTATCCATATTTGGAAAATAATTACCAACAATTGCTCGTAAGTCTTCTTAAGTTACAATATTAATATAAGATTCGATAGTGTAAATTCAAATTACAATATTTCTAAATCGTTTATCAAACAGCAGTGCATCATTGATAGAATACTACCGTAATTCCAATTTAATCCTGTACTGAACTGATAGGAAACACCTGTACTATTACTTATCAAAATGTTTACCACCCTTCTATTCAAATTAAAAGAAAACTGGCCAAGAGCACGTAGCACCATGCTCATCATAGGGTTCCGAAGTCATTATTACAAGTAAATGCACTACAGATAAAAAAAAAGTGTTGTTACACTTTTTCCGTGGTTTTCCGCATACTATAGTTATAAGCACTTCAGTTACTTATAAATAGAGAAAAAAGTAGGAATCTCGACTATACTCTTAAACTAGTGTAAACTAATGTGTACCAGAAAAAGAGCGTATTCTCATGGCACTTATGTTCTTTTATTGCAAAGCGCAGCTTTTCGTCAATAACTCAAAAACAGTATATCCGATCACGTACAAAATAATTTTCTTTGTAGGTTCTTTAAGCGCTTATCATTATTTTTTTCATAGTTTTTGGACATACGGTTTAGTAAATAGAGGAAACACACACAATTTTGCTACTTTCAGAGCGATTATTTTCGAAATTATTTACGTAACCAGAAAAATTGCTTACAAATTCAAGGTGTTTTCAAAAGAACTTTTCAACTTCTGTTATGTATATGAAGTGTCCCCTCTAGCAATATTTATTTTTGCTATTTAACTATCAAAGTAAGTAACGGCTTATACAAAACATCTACACTCTAAATTTCATCAATATACGTCAGTAGTGTTTGAATAAAATGCCTGTGACAAGCACCGACCGACATGACGAAACTATAAGGGTTCAGGTTTTCCATTTTGGCTCGAAACCTAAAAAAACGATAGGCATTCTATAATAGTCTTCCTTCCTCTCCACAGCAGAAAAAAATGTACAGATACCAATATATTTTAGTTGGCAATTTGTTTTTGTGCAATAGAACACCCAATTTCTCTTAGTTGCCCAAAAAATACACACATTTACTAGAGAAGTTTATAGTTCGTATCGATTCCGTTAAGTGCACTTTTATTGTGTTAATATGTATCACGTTATAAATTGTCAATAAGAGATAAACATGTGCTATCGACTATATGAGCTTTCTCTAGAAGCTGGTATGAATATTTCATTGACGGTATTTGGAAAAGAATTTAAAATAAAAGCCTAAAGATAAGCGTACTAAATTATGTTTATAAATATAAAGCTTTAAGCTTATTAGCAGTTTTTCAATTTGATATTTATGTCGTATCAAAATGTTTATCAGCAATAATGATCGTCATTTAATAACAATTTAGAAAATTCAAGTGACGTTTACATGTTTAAATCTATCAAGTGAAAAAAAAAACATAACATTTACCTATAGTGATTCAGTGTGCTAATATTTTTATGCCTAAAAGTATCTATTTTTAACAGGACTATATAAAGCCGGAACAAAAAGTTATTACTGTAATTTAAGGAAGAAACAATACTTTGAATATAATAAAATGCTACGCATTCTTTTAAACATTTGGGGTTCCCAAGAACTTAACCGTTTGAATACTGTACAGAGTTCTCACTAGTAGCCCAAACAAAGTTTTCTAAAAGTTCGCTTTTAGGACTGGCAAAAGCCACGGAGCGACAGCTATATGTGATACACAACTATATATTCGTGTGAATAATATGTTTGGTGTCCCTTCTAGGCTAAGGTCAATACCTGTTCCTGGGTTTATGACCACTCGACTACGCAAATAACGCCTAAGGGCATGTTTCGGAAGCCAAACTAGTCATAGATCGATACCTGTTTGAGTTTCGCCAACACTGACCACAGATGTTTTTGTTTATGTGGATCGAACTACTATGTGGAAGAACTTTCTAAGCGACTCAGTAGTTCGTTAAAACGGATTACAGAGTGCTCGAATATAATATTGTTCATCTACACATTTAACAAAATAGAAAAACTCAGTTGTGCGTCTGTATACTGAAGTTATATATAATGACTTTTAAGAAAATAAAAAAAAACCTTCAAAAACTTATTTAATTAATTTTTTAAACAGAATCAAAAAGCAGAGTTACTAGTAATAAAACATCAGTGTAGTCGTAACACGCCTCCGTCGACGACTCGCGACCGAAATGTGGCTCAGCGGTTCCTCGGGCGCGCGCGCCGACCGCTGTATCGCTTGGAACACGTCTCCTCGTCACACGCGGCAGTAAACGCAAATGACCAAAATATTATAATGTATAGTGATGAGTATGGAAAGTCGATGAGTTTGCAACTCGACCGCCGCTTAGCTGGACAAACATACTAAATATTGGCATGCCAGGAGCTTCATATAATAGTATTTCAAAGACAAATGCTAAAACTAATTTCGATCCCAATGCTATAATAATAACTGGAATTGGTGGAAGGGTAAAGACGGACAAAAAAAATATTGTTAAATGTTTTTCAACACTAAATAGAATCTCAGATCTTAATAAAGTGATTTTGTTTGCTTTTCCTTTCAGCCAAAGGGTACAACAAAAGAAAATCAGTACAGACACAAACTAAATATTAATATACATACACTGACATGTCGTCACTTACACAAACGTCAATAAAAGGAAGTTTGTGTGAGTGACGACGTCAGTGTATGTATATTAATATTTAGTTTGTGTCTGTACTGATTTTCTTGACTTCCTTTTATTGACGTTTGTGTGAGTGACGTCACACAAACGTCACTCATACAAACGTCAATTGGTAAAAATATTTACCAATAACACCAATAGAATTATTGGTAAATATTTTTATTCAACAAGAAGGAAGTAATTTCCTTCAAATTTTTAAACAATAATTAGCGGAGTCGCTAAGTTATTTATTACATATATTATTAACATGTCCAGTTCCATGGATAAACAATTATGTGCTTCTGTTAAGGCATTTGACATCAATTATGATTTCAATTAGTTTCTAAGATAAAAGAGGGAACCTTTTGCAAATTCTTGACATTATATAAGAATTTTAATAAATCCGTAACAAGAAAAACCAACAATAACATTGTATTATTAGCTGTCGCTCCACCCATAATGACTGAGAGAAAAAATTATAACAACAAAAAATGTGTATTCAATCTGGTGCATCAAAATATACAGAAAATGCTAGTAAGGAATTCGAAATTGAACTATTCATAAGCTATAATGATCTCGATATATTATCTGTAACAGAACATTGGCTTAGGAGTCGCCAGTTCATGTTTGACTTCAGTATGCACCAAGTAGCAAGTTCGTTCACCAGAAAAAAGCTATACATGGTGGCTAACTGATTATAGTTAACATTTCGAAAAACCTAATAAAAACAAATATTACACGACTTACTCATACTCACGGAATCAAGTCAGCGAGTAAGCCGAGTGGCGGAGATCATCAAAGGGTGAGGATGCAAACATCAAAGCCTTTGATGTTTGCCGCTTCACTGGCGGCGTAACAAAAGATTATTGCTTCTCGATTGTTCTACACTAGACGATTCTATATCATGCCTTCATTTTGCTTATATAAGTGGGTGGATGGCCAGAAATTTAGTTCAATTCTATTTGAGCTACCGAGGTGATAACTTCGACAAGCAATATCCTAGCGAACTGCTAGTGCCGTTAATGTGCTTTGTGACTTTGTGTGCATCTTGAGTGCTTATTAATTATATTTTGTTATCAAGTTTATTGGACGAAAAATAAACAAATATGATATCTGGTGGAAAGAAACAAAAAGTAAATGCAGAGAGTCGCCAGTTTCAATAAAAATGGACTGAATTCTTTTTTATCTTGTCCAATGGTAAGCCTATTTGTCTGCTGTGTAATGAATCCATTTCAGTGATGAAAACATTCAAAATAATGAGGAAGTACTCAACTAAGCATCCTATGCTGCACTCACTGACAGGACAAATAAGAAAAAACAAAATTTAGAACCTAATCGCAGATTTGGAAAAACAGCAGCAAATATTTCATAAACAATGAACACCACTTGATAATGTTGTGAAAGCTATTGGCAAACTCATTAAAACCATTTGCCGAAGGAGAATTTATCAAGGAGTGTATGTTAAAAGTTTGCAGTGTTTTAAGTTCGGAAATGATATATGAATTTGAAAAGATTAGTTTGTCAAAACGAACTGTTGTCCGACGTATAGAAATGATGGCTGATGATATAAAAACAACATTGACTGACCGTATGACTGGTTTTGAATCATCTTCCATAGCATTAGACGAGACCACCAATTTGTTTGACACAGCTCAACTGGCTATATTTATTCGAGGTGTTGATAAAGAATACTGTTACTGAGGAATTGTTTGCTTTACAGCCAATAAAAGGAACCAGTACAAGACAGAACATTTTTAATGAAGTTCAAAAAATATTCATAAATTTTGGCATACCATGATCAAAATTAGTTGAAGTATGCATACATGGTGTGCTTTCTATGGTCGGCTTACGTAAAGGTTTTATCGGAATTTTGAATGAAAAAGCAAATGAATTAAATGTGCAAAAATATGATTCGATAGTCCTTCATTGCATTATCCACCAACAGACCTTGTATTCTAAGTTCATTCGAATCCAGAATGTTATGAATGTGGTAGTAAAAAACATCAATTTCATTCGATCCCGAGGGCTTAACCATCGTCAGTTTAAGGCATTTTTACATGAAATATCAGCCGAATATGACGACGTAATATGTTATTGAGCAGTCAGATGGCTAAGCAAAGGGAAAATGCTGAAACTGTTTTACGAGCTTAGAAATGAGATAGTAGATTTTATGCAAATAAAGAATCTTAATGACCCAAAATGGATATGTGACTTAGCATTTCTGATCGACCTTACACGCTATTTGAATGATTTTAATTTGAAACTTCAAAAACAAGGACAGTTATTAAATGATTTGCACTACCATTTAAAAGCGTTTCAGAACAAAATCCGCTTGTGGGAGGCACAGATGCTGTCTGGTAACAGTTACCATTTCACCGTGCTCTCTACGTATGAAAATATTGCCTATGCTTAATGCGCTGTAAAAGTCAAGTTACTGTCAGAGTAATTTTTGAACAGATTTAGCGATTTCAAAAACATGGAAGATTGTTTCAATTTATTTGCTACTCCAACAAAAAATAATGTACAAAATGCTCCAATACACTTGCAGATGGAGTTGATCGAGATTCAAGAAAAGTCACTCCTAAAATCTAAATTTGAAGATGTGGAGTTGTGCGATTTCTACCTCGAAGAAGATCAATTTCCGCTGCATAGAAAATTTGCAAGAAGATTATTTTTTGCGTTTGGCAGTACTTACAAATGCGAACAGTTCTTTTCAATGATGAAAGTTAATAATATTCTTAAAGCCTTTAAATAAATAAATGAAATAGACTGCTGATTTTTATGGCCCCTCTATAAAAATAATTAATTCAATAATAAACTGCATTGCTCCGTGTTTAGTATCGATTTTAATGCTTGTATTGATGGTGGTTTGTTTCCAGATCTAATGCAGCAAAGTAAAATAATTCCGATATTTAAATCTGGTAGTATATGCAATACTTAGTATAGTTTTCGAAAAACTGTTCGTGAATCAACTATCGCGATATTTTTATAACAATAATTTGATGAACGTTAAACAGTTTGGGTTTACAAAGGGTCACTCAACAACCGAAGCTGGTGTTGAGCTCGTCGAGCAGATTTGGGTACCTGAGAGGAGTCACGGGATGCAATTGGTGTTTTCTGTGATTAATCCGCATTTGATTGCGTTCATCATGATCCATTGATCAGAAAACTACGTCATTACGGCGGCAGGGGTTTCTTACTTGGGCTTCTGGAGTCATATTTGAGTAGCAGAGTTCAGAGGGTTGATAATAATGGTGACAGGTTGTCGGCATCTGCAGTCAGAATCCTGTGGCACACTTAGCCACAGGGTTCAGTTCTTGGATCATTTCTATTTATAGTTTATATTGTTAATCTACCGCACCTTGTCAAGGACAAGCATGAGATTGTACTGTTCGCTGATGATATTTCCTTGCTTTTAAGCCTAATAGACAACAACCGGATTTTGACCAAGTAAATAGTACTATCTCAAAAATAGTTGACTGGTTTACAATTAACATTCTTTGTTCAATGAGAAGAAAACAAAAATAATTAACTATTCGTTGTCTAATACTAAATTGGTCTACACTGAACCGCAAGATTTGTTTATTTTAGTTCCTTTTATAGTCTCATGGCTTATGGAATTTTATAATGGGGTCATGCAGTTGATATAAGCACAATTTTGTGCTGTACAAAAGGCTAATCGTGCCAATTATAACTTGAGACCAACAGCATCTCTCAGAGAAAAATTTAAAGAAATTAATATTTTAACTGTACCGTCACAGTACATATACGAAAATTTGGTATATGTCAAAAGAAATATAAAACCATCCCAAAAAATGAGCGATATTCATAATATTAACACTAGACATAAGAATGACCTTGCTGCTCATAAAACCAAACTCAGCAAAGTTAACAAATCATATATGGGGCAATGTGTACGCTTTAATAAAAAGGTCCCAGTTAAAATAAATAGGTATAAAAAAATTATACATAGGTATGAGCAATTTAGTAGCCTATAACTAAAGAAACAAGTAGATGTGTCAACTATTACTCTTAAACTAGTGTAAATTAAGATGCACTAGCGAAGGAACGTATGGTCATAGCACTTATGTCCTTTTGTTGAAAAGCACAGTTTTTCGGAAACAATTCAATAACGCTATATTCGGTCATGTTCAAAATAATTTCTGTTGAACGTATTTATGAAGTGTTACCTTGGTTACTTTTTTCATATTTTTTGGACATACGGTTTAGAAAATATAGGAGGACGACACAATGTCTACAACTTTCAGGGCGATTATTTCCAAAATTATTGACGTAATGAGAAAAATTGCTTAGAAACCTTAAAGTATTTTAAAAGGACTGTCGAAGTATATATATCACGCGATGATGTTTGCTAAAAAAATTATCAGCTTCTGCTACATGTACGAGTGCGCGGCCTTAAAAATATTTATTTTATTATTTAATAACGAAACTACGTAGCGACTTATACAAGTCACCTATACTCCGAATTTCATCAATATACATCATGTAGTATATGTAGTAAAATGCTTGTGACATAGATCGACGGACAGAGGGGACAGGACGAAACTATAGGGATTCCGTTATTGCCTTTGGCTCGGAACCCTAAGAACAGGAGAACTTAAAAACGAGACCGGAATCTAAACTGAATGTGTGACCAGAATTACGAATCTTAACGGGATCGAAATCGAGAACAGTACGGGCATCATATTTAAAGGCGGGCAATAGGGAAGGATTGGCAGTATAAAAAATATAAAATCCACGCGGGCGAAATCACGGACGGATAGCTAGTCGAATTCTATAGACGTACACTATCCCAATGATTCCCATATTGGAGAATATGTTCGAAAAATTAAAAAAAAAACATCTTTAAACCTACCTAAAGTAACCGTATTTGCCTGACGACTGGAATTGCAAATGAATACTAATAATATTGTACCAACAGGTCGACTAAATGTGTGTTTTGACTGATTTTCTGTAAAAATGCAGAAAGCCCTAAAACATACAAAACTGTTTATGACAGCTCAAACCAAACACAAACGAATGTCTTGTGTACTTATTATAAATATTTCTTATAGTCTCAGTCCTTTCCTGCAAGCGCAATGTTTCTGGTGCCTAAAATTTAGCTTTTATCAATAAAGCACTAATTGAGTATAAATACATACATTTAATTAATTGTAAGACATAAACGTTAATTGAAAAAAATGTAGCAACAACAATGGAAAAGATTAAATATATTGAAGTAGAGCGCGAGCACTAAAAAAATTTAATGTAAATAAAATAAGGAAATAATTTTATGAAGCAATATTTTCTATGCAAATAATAAAACGAAAATACTAAAATACAAACAGTTAATTTATTTGAAATACTTAGAAAATCCACAAATAGACATCTCAAAATATATACATGATATATATGATGATATCCTTATACTCTGTTGGTGTAACATTAATATCTTTTAATAATATTCTTTTTGTGAATACCTAACTCAAAAATTACAATAACTACAAGAGACAAAACTCCACATAAATATAGCGATATGTAAATAGAGCCTTCTGATCTAATATTGTACGACATCGAACTGATGTCATCTTTGTTTATGGAATCGATAAAGAAGTCTGTTGTAGGAAAAAACCTCCGCAAAAAAAATTGGCATGAAACATAAATATCTTCTTATAGTACAAAACGTCACGTTTCGCGTAAAGCGGTGTTTCTTCTTTGCTTTGTTACACCGTATAAAACATGAAAATACTCTGAATATTATACAGCCCAGTACTGCAGTTAGACCCTATTTAAGAAGTGCATTGCCTTTTCAGAGATCCGTAGTCATACTAACCCTTGCAGTTTACTTATATCTGTTCGTCTGTCTGTCCGCAGCTTAGCACAAATACTCTTAGTATCAGAAAGCTATTGGCATTGGTATATGTATTAATCACGCCGACAAAATGGTAAAACAAAATGTTAGAAAAAAAATCTTTTTACAATACCTCCTCTATACATAAAGTGAGGATGGACTTTTTCTCTTTTATCCCGTGGCATGAGATATTACTGAATAGCTCATTCATAAACTTTGCGGGTCTGCAGAAACCATTTTTGGATTTAGGAATACATTTGGGAAATAATGCATTTTAAAGTACTAATTTTTATTTGAGTCAAGTGGGGATACTGACAAGTAAATGGTTACTCAAAGATATGTGAGAAAAATTACAGCAATAGTGGCAAAGCGAAATTAAGTAGGCTTTATAAGTTAACGAGTAATAATCTACCAATTTATAAAAATTACTTAAAGAAGTAAGTAATTTCACTTTGCAAGATTTCGTACAAACTCCATTGAAAATTGCTTAGACGACGTTTATGGTTGTGTAAAGTAGATAGTAAAATAATATAATTTTATGAACAATTTAAAATTATAGAAAAATAAAATTTTATCATCAGTCATTAACACACATCCTACGTGGGCCCATTGTTGACATTATTAGCCGTTAAACCGTAATTATTAATACGTTCAGTCTCAATCAAAAAGTTCATTTTTTAATCCGCATATTGTGACGAGCCCTTACGGAACCCTATACTGCGCGTGACCCAACACGCACTTGGCCGGTTTCAATTAAAGTGGGCTCGGTTTCAACAGTTATTATTCATTATTTTCTATGTAATGGCAAAATTATGCCATGAGGCTGCCACCGTTTTCCAATGTTAGCATTGTATACGCTAATCGGTGCCAATCGCCGAGTGTAAAAAAGGTTACCAGATTAAATACAAACACAGTAACAGTAACGATATTTATGTGACGCTTTTGTGTTTATGTGTGTGTGTTGCGATCGGTACTAAAAGGCGACGGGTGACGTAACTCAAGCATCAGCTGAACAAGGTTTCTTGCGTCTAGCAATTAAAATGGGTTGTACAATATGAAATAAATACGTATCAGTATCTTTTATCGCATCGTTTATTTATACGTAACAGGCTTTTAAATACGATCATTTCGACAATTCACAGTGTTTATTAACGTTTATTATTATTTTCATTTATTATTTGGTACATTTGTTGTTTTTTGAGAAATTTATCAGTGTAAAAGTCATAGACATAGGATAATGGGTTTCGTCGCTGTTAAAATGGAACGCGATAAAATACAATATAAATAAAAACTGATCGATTTCTGTTGTTATATATAATGTATAAGTAGAGCGAATTGATTGGAATCAAAAATTTGGCAGGACTTATTAAGATCGATTCAAAAGAGATTTTTTTTATTTACACTAAACAATCAGTATGGAATAAAAAATGTAATAATAAAACAACGACATTTTAACGAGTGGTCCGAACAACAAAGGAACAGGCCGTACGCGCTCGTCTACACACCCTTGGAACGCACAAAACCTAAAGGGAGAGTGTTCTGTTGGCATACCTCACATACGCGCGTCTTCTGTGGCATTCGACACATAGTTGAGGCTGCTTTCTCGGCGGTGCTCAAAACGTCATCGGCTGGGACAAGTGGCCACGGTCTATTTTAAGCGTATCTTTTCAGCCACATCAAGTCGCATGCGTTGCCTTTTCTCCATTTTTTAAAGTGAGACTCCTTTAGACACGCGGGAGAAAAATTTACTACGGTATCAAATAAAACGTCATGTTCGACCGTCACTTTTTCCAGTCATGTTCGCCGGTCACTTTTGTTCGTCACGTTCTCCCGTCACGCGGCTTTTGGATTATGGATGTATGTAAAACATGTTTTTCTTATTTCAGCTATCATAACCTTTTTATTACCAAAGTGCTTAATAATAACTCATCATTTTACTAGCAGATTTTTTAAAAAAATTTAAAATGTTTTAAGCCTCTATGCAAACGGAAGGGTGCAACAAGAGTGACGTGTGCACCCTCGTGTCTGTTGCGGCATCGTACCTCGCAAACTGATGAACCAAATTTATTTTAGTTTTTTTTTCTTGGTTGAAATATAGCAAATATTACTTACTACTTTAAATTTAAAGAGCCACTGTATGTTATTTTTTAACTTTTTGCAGTTGTTGTTCGTGTAAAGGGTTTTTTTAAATTTAGGTTTATTTCTTTATCTAGGCAGTTTCTATCAAAAGAAATACAATAATGTCATGGTTTCTTTTGGAGTGTTTTGCTAGATTTCACCGATCCTTTATTAACATAAACGAGATTGAATAAGAATTATTATAACAATAATAATAAGGTTAATTACAGTAGTTGTAAACTTATCTCCCCATTAAAATAACTTCTATTTAACAAAACTTCTTTGGCCTGAGCCTTATTATTCTAATTGTTTTATATATTAAATAAATATGACATGTACATAATTCAAAAAGAAGTTGTACTTCTTATTTATTCATAACAAAAAATATAAAAACTGTAAACACATTACTTACACAGTATCACTGTAAACACAAATGTTTTATATTGTTAGCATTAAGATACTTAAATGATTGTCCTAATAAATATTTGTCCGTTCATTGGGCAAAGCGTTTGAATTTGCACTGGCATTGCACGAGGCAAGAACGAATGATCTATTTGTCTGTTGTTCGAACGTCGCCACAAGCATTAATGATTACTAATGGATGACTAAATCTGAAAACTACTGCGTCTCGTTTGCAAAACACCTAAAATATTCAGTATCTACTAATAATGTGTGAGTCGGACTCGCATGCAAGGGGTTCCGTACCAGCGTAGAATATTGAAGTCTATGTACGTTTTAAATACAGTTAATGAAAAACAAGAAACAAAAAATAAGATCGAATTAAAAACGCCGAATAAAAAACAAGTTTCTTATACCCCTTTAAAATTTTTCAATTTATTTTTATCATTTCTAAGGTTACATAATGTTTTATATAGCAATTATAGTACTTACAAATCATGTGAACATTTCAAGTGTCAATCTAAAATCATTATTAAAATCGAACAAAAAATACCAAAAAAGCAAGATTGTTGAAGGGTGGTCCTTTTTAAAATATTTATTTAATTTTATTATTTATTATTAAAGCTGCAACAGACAGACGGACAGTAGAGACTTAATAATACGGTCTTGTTGACACCCTTGGCTACGGAGTCTTTATGATAGGAAGAAAAAGTTTAAAATTACTTTATTGGATGTGGAATCAATATTTACCTTCTATAAGGGAGTCCTACACATATGGATGAATTTTGTAAGGAACTGTTGTACGATCATCCTTTTCGATGAAAAACGGACCAATATATTCCACTACTATCTGTACAAGTTGATGCTTTTATCGTTGTACGCTTATGACTCATAATCCATTTACAATAAATTCAAAATCCAAACCCAGTTAAATTTTCAACATAGCTAAATGTAATCAGTAATTGACAATGTTTTTCAATACAATATTAATGTAATCACGATGCATCCGCTGTTCGTTGTTAGTCCTTAACTTAGAAACGGTATGGAAGCATCGAAAAATCGAAAAATAATAACAGTTAGGTTTTAATATCTCCAACCATAAGACGAATCATTGTTTATTACCTTAAATTTAATATGGTTTCTACAACTACGTGTGTGACAGACAGTTACTATTCTTTGTTGAAAACTACCGCATTACGCCGCTGACAAAGTAGAAGAGCGAGTTGAGATGCTAACCGAATTTATATGCTAACTAGTTTAATAAAGTGAATAGAAATAGACTCGGCCAAGTGCGTGTCGGGCCACGCGCGGTGTAAGGTTACGTAATTGCTTGTCACAATGTGCGGATTTGAAAGGGGGGTTTTTGTTTGATACTATGAACCTATCAATCGAGTTAACAGTTTAACAGCTAATAACATCTAGAAAGGACGGGTATTAATGACTCATGTAAGGATTTTATGTTTCCATAATTTTAAATGTTTAATAAACTTATGTTTATAACCAGTTTTACACAACCAACAACGTCATCTAAGTCATTTTCATTGGAATTTATATTAAAGTTTACTATTTAATTTACCGAGTATATTTAATAAGTTGGTTGACTATTACTCGTTAATTTATAAAGCCGTAATAGTGTTTCTTTTAATTTGTTTTACGTACTATTGTTGTGAATTCTTTCAAATATCTAAGAATAATCATTTAGCTGGTAGGGGAGCCATTCGACTCTAAGAAAAATTTGCAATTTAAAGCTTAATAATTCGCAAACGAATCTTTGAACGAAAAACAGTTTTCACAGGTTAATAATGTTTTTTAATGAACTATCCAACGATATCCCACACTATGAGATAGACGAGAAAAAACAAATCCCACTTTACGTGTGGGGGATGCACTTAAAAAGAAATTTTTTCTCGATTTTACCACTTTGTCGGCGTGATTAATATCTACAGGCTCGCTAAATCACAGCTTTTTGGTACTAAGAGTTTCTGAACTAAGTTGCGGACAAGCAGACAGATGGACAAATCGACATAGCAAAAGTATATAAAAAACTACATCAAATTCGGTTAAAACACATTTAAGATATACGAGGTGTAAGTACACATGAAACAAAATAATACGAATCAAGATCATCTAAATTTTCGATCTATGTACTTTTTATAGCTCGTTCAAATAATAATTGCATTGCTAAATAATATATTAGATTTTCATATAAAGAAATTATACGTATTGTCTGAAAATAAATATGCTATAACAACAGAAAGAAAAATAAAATAGAAGTATATTGCACAATATTAAATTTTAGTGGACATGAATAACATAGGATGTATAGTTGTCAATGGTTGTGAGCTATGAGACATATGATATAGCATATCCTTAATTGAAATGTATTATACAAATATATAATACATTCCTTCATATAATAATCTTCGTCTAATATACCTAATTGGTATGAAATAACATCAATCATTTTACGTGGAGATAGGGATTTTGCTGCGCGACCGAACTGAAAAAAATGTGATAGTAAAACCGTAAGAAAAAGTCCGTGGAATAAAACCGTTAAATGAGACGTGCGCAGGCGCGACAGTCGTATACACAAGCGAGTAGTGTATTATACCTTTCTCTTTCCCTCTTTCTTTTCGTTTTCTCATCCCCTCTCTCTATTACCACTCCACCCCGCCAATGCATAGTATATACTCATGAATTCATGGACAAGCACGTGGCTAATATTCACATTATAGATACATTTCACTCGTGAGTAGTCACGTTTATTTTCATATAATTTCAAATCGTCAAAACAATAATAAATATAGTAACAATGGCCAGTGAACTAACAAGTGACTTGAATGCAATTGACAGTGATAAGAGTGGGAAATTATTCTATTTCTATGTAATTTTGTGTTGTCAAACAAAAATAAAGAGACATATTTTGTTATTTTAGTTGGTAATATGAATTACGATTTTTTTTTATTTTACGCAATTTATTTTATTTCTTAAAATACTGATTTTTTTTTGCAAATTGTGTCGATTCTACATTAGCCGAAGGAACTTCGTTCCTACCTGGTGTCCCCACGACACCACTCGTTCTATACACAAGTAAGTTTTTTAGTACTTACGATCGTTGTACATATAAAATGACAAAATATTTTTCATAAGCACAACGAATGTATTTTTTATCATATAAACTTATTTTACGCCAATTTATTTATTTCTTAAAATACTGATTTTTTGCAAATTGTGTCGATTCTACATTAGCCGAAGGAACTTCGTTCCTACCTGGTGTCCCACGCTTTCCACTCGTTCTATACAAGTAAGTTTTTAGTTACTTGATCGTTGTACATATAAAATGAACAAAAATATTTTTCGCAAATAATATTACAACGAATGTATTTTATCATATAACTATCATCAGCTTTTGTATGTTTAATCATATAACGATTATGATCTATCACGAACTAGTAATGAATATTTCCAACATTTTTAATAGCTTTCATAAAAACCTAACTATTATATTTGTTCTCATGACGCATTTTTAAAAACTTTTGCTGTTTTCCGACTTAACTCGATGAACCGAGTCAAAAAATACATATGGTTCAAAGGTTTATACAAGTATGTACATATATATACAATATAACGCGGGGCTTGTTGGCACGATAGCGTCTACAATTCTTTAGAGAGCTTAATGAATTTCAACATGTACGTTCTATGGACGATTATAAAGGTCATGTTCAAATTTGAGCCAAACTGGTTAAATAGTTTAGGAATAACATTTCTTAAAATTCTGAATATCCCAAAAGTTACATATTTCACATTATGTACGAATTACATACGAAAATAAAATGAAATCTACTTCAATTTCGGCTGCCGAATGGCCTTTTTTATAATTTTTGACAATAAATCCATTAACTTTGCATTGCCAAATAGACAATGAAAAGAAAACAAACGGGTAATTTTTATTTCGGTTAAGACTTCCCCTCCCCTTTACGTATGTATTAAGCAAACAGGAAATGTCCCTTCTGCACGTTACATTTCGAATAAAATAGGTCAGGTGGATATTACCACGCGTGTTGTATTGTTAAGGCGTCATTTGACGTGCGCAGCTGTTTTCCTCGAAGCCATTTGGAAAATATTATATTTTTTTCTTAAGTTAATAAAACCCATAAAAATGAAA
>BGZK01003069.1:0-32994 GCA_005406025.1 Eumeta japonica | reverse complement strand
ACACTGAAAGATTTTTTGTTAATTTCATCCTAAATGTATAATATTAGAATAGTTTAGGATTAAAAAAATAATAAAATGTACTTAAAATTTAAATTATTTTATATGGTTGCACGCTTTTAGTTTTACGCGTGATATTCATAAAATAAATACATTTATGTATTTTATGGATTTATTTAACATACGCGGAACGCCAACCCTTGTAGATGCCTGAGTAGAGTGTTCGAGGAGCTTACATAGTTTGCAAACAATCGGGTAAATAAGTAAACTAATGCAAATAAGGTTGAAAGCATCATATACATGGCATTAAGGCATGAACTTTGCTACATATAGATCTATATGATCTATAGATCTATAATAACGCCACCCAAATTAACAATAAACTACGAACACGTTCACATAACTGGTTAATTGTTCGTGAAATGTTTCGCCTCCACACCCTTTCAAACAATTGTGGTGCCTAGCACTTTCTGTATATATGTTTGTTTGTGTTTGAGTTTACATGTAATGCTTATGTAAGTTTTAAGAACTAGTTAATAAGTGTAAGTATTATGTCTTAATTAGTGTTGATAATCTTTGTTTAAATGTGAGATGAAAAGGAATTTATAATGCATTTCCATCATACGTACACGCGGACGAAAACATGTATGTAAATTCATTTAAAGTATTATGTTTTCATTTAATAACGACAATAGATAATCTAATCCAACGCCAAACTCATAGAGATTTTTATTTCCAAATTTAGGAAAACGGCGTGAATGCGTTTTTTCTATACATTCATACGTGTTATATATATAAAAAAGCGAGTATCTCTCAATGAAAATTGTTTTAGTGAATATGACAATAATTTCTTATTTACGTAATTTTGATTGTACATTTTGTTTATTTTTAATTACATATGTAATTATAAAATTATTATGAATTTTTTTACTTTTAAATATGAAATTTTAATACTTCATATAGTAGTTCTACTGAAGATTTTATGACGCCATTAGAATTAAAACAAAATGCTGCTGAAAATTACCGATCTAGAAATAACGAGATAAATACCATATGAACCACATAAAGAATTTCTACAAAGGAAGTCGAATAAAATTTTCCAACTTTTTAAACGACTACATGTCATTTTCGTGTAAAAGCGCAAAAATATAACATGAGTATTAGGGATCCGTGTATTGTTAAAACATGCGTTTAATAACATTTTAAAAAGTAACTAAAACGATTTACCTTTAATTTTCCTTGTAGGTGTAGTATAAAGCAGCAAAATGTGTTGATAGAAACCAATTCTGCTTCGTGTTAATACATTGTCACCGCTTAGACGTTCGATATGACGCGGTAACGAGACGTCCCAAGTTAGTATGTCTATACGCATTTAACGTTAGATGCAAATTATACTATACATGGACCTAATCATGAGAACGTTAATTTGACAAAATATTGTCACATTAAAATAAGATAGCCGCAACTCGAAGTTAAGTTTTCCATAGAGCTCGATAAATGGCAGCCGAGTGTTCAGATTATTTGCAAAATGTATATTTTCGATTTACTTTCGTCTGTTCGTGGGAGGGATTTCGTAATGAATTACAATTTCGTTACATAATTATTTGGTCAATTAAATAGTCCATCTCCGAAACATATTATCCGACGTCATTCGCCAAATCCATTCGAAGCGGGAGCCGAGCCCTTAATTGACGTCGTTAACGCGCCCTGTGACGCTTTCGCCGAACTGATCGAATTACTATAATAAAATTTAAATATTAATGATGGTGTAATGTACATGAGCCTATGAGGGAAACCGTATTATTACAATTGTATTAAGTTTATAACTATTTATACTGATATATAGTTAATAAGACAATTGCTGTTGAATATACATGAGGATTGCCCGTTGTTACGATAGTACTAAACAAGTTTGTTACTTATGTCATTTGGTGTCTCCCAAACTGTGTGTCTGGCTCTGGCTAAAGTAACGCCATTACCTTTGCCCAATTGTGTACTGAAAATCCCAAACGTATGTTGTTTATCGTTCTCGTCGCGGCGACCAACAATTAAATAATAAATTATTGTGTTGAAGATTCAGTCGATTAGTGTTTTTTACAACTTTCCTGTTTAACTACTAAAAAATTGCGGCCTTGGGCGCATAAAGTTTACAGAATATTAAACGTTAACGGTGATGTGTACGTAACGTCTAGACTGTTTTAATTAAATACGAAATTAGAGTTCTTCATCATATGATTATTGCTACTAACTTAGAAGAGGTAACTTCACGCATGCGCGCATGTACGCTCACACGCGCAAACGCACACCGCTCACATGCGTGTACGTTTCTAGAATCGGAACAGTTTCTTGTGATCTGCGACATCGCCGACAATTAATGAAATCTTGAACCATTAAAATATTTTAAATGACATTAGCAATAAATTAAGTTATCGCAGACGATTTAACAATTAATTACTTTTTTTGCAATTCCTTTTATATCTTTTTTGCAATAATAAGCGATTATGTTAAAATCGTCGGTCATCTCACATGTAACAACGTTTGTTATACACGCACATTTCTGTTCGGTAAACTTAATATTTTCGAACTTTATCTCGAACGAACGCGACAGCCGCAATAAAATCCAGACAGATTTCCTGCCGTAATAGGTCCCCAAAACTTGGCACGTCCTAGAGATTGTGATCGTATGAGACTTATGGGCTTAGTCGACGAACGTTACTCTTACCTTGTGCAATAACAACCGAATAAAAAAACACCGAAACTGCTGGAAACGAAAATCGAAAAGCTATCGGACACAAGTCGTCCTTTTCTGCCGAAGAGAAACGACGGTGGGCGGTGAAACATTCACGGGATCTTTATAAAAATAGATAAAACTCTGCTGGTATTATTTGGCTTTATGGTTGGTAAGACTGTCCTGATTTTATTCCAAACGAATTTCAGTCCAGTTTTGAAAACGATATTTTTGTTAATTTTAAATATTGAATTTGAGACCCTAAAAGTTCTACTTAGCATTTAAAGTATGATGATTGTTTATGTATCGTGGGTGGAGTGGGGTTGATTCTGCAACAGATTTCTATATTTTAGAATTTGAAAGTTAGCATTATATCGAATCGACCTTCATATAGGGGTATCAACCTATTTTTTGAGAAAATAATCAATAGTTGAACATCGAGCAAAAAATCATTTTGAAGATTTATAGCAATGTTTTATAAGTTTTATAAGAATTTTTTATACGAACTAAATACTCATCTTGCAATTCAGTCGGCACGACGTTCTCATTTGTAGGAATAAATACGAATTAATCTTTATTCCGAATGGCAACACTAAATCCGGGGTTAATTTACAGTAAGGGACACTGAGCGAGCATCAAGTCCGCCGCCGGCCGGCGCCTTCCCGGCGGTATAAAACGCCCTATATACGCCGAGACTTTATCGCCGCGAGCTTTACGTGCCGGGGCGCGCGTCCAGCGGCGGAAGCTCGAGTGTTGTAAACCCATAGCGTTGTATTTCCAGTTATTTGATTTGGAATGTTAAATTTTCATCTAATACCAGTATAAAGAGAATGCAATGTTCTAAATTGATTCCTCTATGGGTTTCGATTTAGGACTATTTGTAAGAACGAAAACTTTTATTTCTTTTAGGGTTCCGAGTTAAAATGGCAAGAACGGAACCTTGTAATTTCGTCATGTCCGTCCGTCCGAATGTCACAGGCATTTCATTCAAAATTACGAGACGTATATTGACGAAGTTTATACTGTAGGTGTCTTGTATAAGCCGCTACTTAGTTTAGTAGTTAAATAATGTAAATAAATATATCTATACTCCACGTAGCAGAAGCTACACAAAAATGTTTTCAGAAAAGATCAACGTCTGGCAAATAGTCCGACAAAACTTTTAAAAACATTTTAATGTTTCTAAGCAACTCTTTATAATTTAGTGAATATTTTCAAAAACAATCGCTCCGAAAGTAGCATAAATTGTATTCTCAACCTTTATTTTATGAACTGTAAGTTCATCAATTTGAAAAAAATTACAAACGTAATGCTTAAGACTTTCAAAGAAAATTATTCAGAATATGATCAGATATACCGTTTTTGAGTTATTTTCGAAAAACTGCGTTTCTCAATAAAAAGACGTAAGTGCCACGAAGATACGCTCTTTTGCTGGTGCTTTTTAAGAGTAATAGTCGACATATCTACTTGTTTCTCTGGTTATAGGCAATCAAAGTGCTTATACCTATTCCGTATGGAAAAATTGTAACAAACTAGTTTTTTCAACAATAGTGTATTTGTAGTAACAGCTTTGAAACCCTATAATGAGCATGATCCAAAATGCTCTTGTCCGTTTTTTTATTAGTTACTTTTTATCTTGTTTTTTATAAGAATACAAAATTTAAATCTACTTAGATTAAAAATGATTTTACGAATAATGATTACACAGAAAATAAAATTGAACTTTCTTTATTGCATGAGATTTTTCTACTGTTGTCACTAATTTGGGTGCGCTGATTTCGAATCTACCTTCAGATTTTTATAGCGGCCATGGTTGTGCGATACAGGTGCCGGCTTGAATTTGCATAAGTAGTCGATAATTTATAAATTTCATTGTCTTCCTGGTCGTTTAAGCAGTCCTGATTGTTTTGTGTTATTTCTGGAGAATATATGTTAAAAATTCTGTTTGAATATTTTCGTGACTTCGAGAAAAAGCATACTTGGACTATTTTGGGTTCCCATTACCGACGACTGCTAAGCCGTGGATACCTAGTTTGGTATGTAAAATTGTGTAGAGTCTTTGCGATTATGGGAAAATAAAAAATACCCTTTTAATTATAAATCTCCAATAATCTGGTGTGAGCCATCCAATCATCATGTGCCTGTTATTTCTGTGTTACGAAAATCATAGGATTAAACAATAGAAATTGTTCGATATGGACATATCCCAACTTAAAATTTAACTTAATCTTCGGAAGGTTCTGTTGAATACAGTCAACATGCCGACAGTGATGGCAGTAGCGGCAACGGTGATTTTGATAGCTTGGTTATCCCCGGTCACTAAATCAAGATGATATAAATAACGTGATGAAATTTATCAGAATAAATATTTAATTTTTTTAACTTAAACTATGTGCATTTTATTGAAAACCCTGTAACTTCATAGGGCAAAATTACAGCTGTTATTTAAAACTGCATATGTTTTTGAAATTAGTGTGGAAAACAATTCAGGTTCATGTAAAAATTTCATGCAATAGACATGCTGTTTTCCTGTGTTGTCATAGAGAAGAAAATGTAACAAAAAGAGAAAATAATGAATTCACATATAACAAGTTTAGAACTTCTTATTTGTGGTTCAATAAAATTACGAATTAAGTATTTTGAATTTTTATGAAGGAAAAAGCAGAAGATTGATATTATTAATTTATAATGTTTTTGTAGATATTCAATTTTATTTGGTAAAGTATAGAAGAAAGTGTATCATCCACACAAAATCCCACCTAGTTCTACGCTTGTTTTACACCTTACAAATAGATCAAATTATATTTTTAATAATATGAATCTGCATATTAGTTTAAAAATGCCAAGCGTTGATGCCAATCGTTGAGTTTGTTATAGCATTTCTTTCATAGCGGGTGCGTTAAGTACCAAACTGTTTAAATAACTCTTTTATTAGCTTGTATGTATGTAATGGAATGAATGAATATAATTCAGTTTTCATTCACTTTTTGACATCTGTTTAACATGACATTTTGCTAAAACGAATGCCATATATTTCTTGAGTAAATTTTTTGTCGGAACTTCAAAATAAAACGAAAAAATTAGAAGTAATTCATTAATACAGTACGAAGGTACAGAAAGGAGGTGGTATTAAATTGATACTTTGACGACTTTAGTGAACCGATTCCATAAAATGCTTGGTCTGATGGTTCAACATAGTAATAGGCCAATACGTAAGCAGATTTATTTTTACTACTTGAAATAACTTAAAATACACTATCTGCTGCTGTTGAAATAGACATATAATTTTTAAACCTTGCCCATGACGATTAAAGACTTTAGAACCCTGAAATCGGTGTTAAAGTTGATGATTTTCCGTTAAGACTAACACGAGAAAGCTCCTGTCAAAATTTTGTATATGTACCGTAGTATACATATAATCTAATCGAGCTACCTTTCTAGGAAGCCTCAAAATTAATTTGGTACTACATGAGATTATCCGTGACAAAGATACATCCAAACGATCCCGCATTAGTATTACTAAAATGAAGCCGATTAGTGTTTGTTCTCTCCTGCCATAGAGTTATTTAGCGAGTCAAAAGCAAATATCAATACGATCGAGATGAATGCTTTCCGAGAGCTGTTTCAAATACAGACAGGTACGGTACCAAGTTCCATCAAAGGAATATTGATTTATTCCAGATTACAGTACATTCCTTTAAAGTGCTTTGCTTTAATTGTTTTGTATTTTTCATTATTATTCGTCACTTAACTATCCTAAATATCCATACGAGTACAGATACTTATTGAAACATTTCATTGTAAAGGTACCTTCCGTATTTGTATGAGGATAGCAAACACGAGCGCAATACCGCTTAACTTATGTACTATCATATTTGCCCTACAGTTGCGTCTGTCTAGATATAGGAACTTGATCGAGATTTTGATCTTTGTTAAAGTATCGAACCTAAACCTAATCTTCTATCTCTACCATTCTCTATATGTCTCTGACTCCTCTCTGATCCGTTCGGCACCTCGCACTCTTTCTAATTTTCGCCCTTTCACGAGAGAGAGGTCTCTCGCCCCTACCGAGTATTTCTATTTTTCTTTTATGCCCATAAAGTTTTTTAATTTTATTACACTTATTCTGTATCGAGGTTTAAAATGCACATCAATGCAAAGGGTCTTGTAAACAAATCGGGCTATGAGTATTTATCGATAAGTGGAAACCGATTTATCGAAACTAAATTAAAACCATACTTCTAGGGATTCCGTCAGTAATAATTCATGACATTGATTACTTTGAACATGCAAAGTCGGTCTGTGTATTTCAGTAAAACTAAGAAAATAATAACTTTAATGATCGTTATTTAATAGAAGACTTTTATTCAAAGATTGCAAATTTTAATTATTTCAATTAAATCTTTTACTCTTTGGCACTGCTGTCGGAGGTGTTTACTTTAAAAGCCTTTAAAGGATTAATATCAATTCAATTTGATAAAATTACATTAACTTCACAATATACATAAGTGTATAGGCTTCATAAAGCGATAATAATACGCCTAGAAGATCTTGAAACAATAATGAGACCGATATTGATATTATATACAAGTATACAACAGAAAGGGCAATTATAAGATTGGTCTCGAACAACAGAAACTTTACCCGTCCTTTCGCCGCGCGCTTCTTGGGAAGATTTAAAACGCTTTTCCAATACTTCGGGAAACGAACTTCCCGGATCGCGTTTTCAAAGCAAACACGCTCGCTCGCCGGACCGCTCTAGGTTTATAAAGTCCCTCGGTGCCTTACGAGTGAAATATTTTTCATTGGATTTATTTTTCGCTATAACGTTTGATCGAGGCTGCGCTCGCCGACGTGATCATGAAAGATTCTTTCATTTTGACCTCGTTATATGTATATAGGCTCACTTCAAAATTGACGAATTTTCATTATTACACTTAATAAAGGTTTGAATTTGACGCTTTCTGACAACGTCTTTTACTGATTTGAAACGTTAGTGGGTGGTAAGAAATAACAAAAATTAAGGGTTAAGAGGCATTTTAATACATTTTATTGTAGTCGGTTTACATTTTGTACTAAGTGATAAATTAAAAAGCCTCTCAAGAAACCTTTAAAGAAAATAAAAGGAATAGAATTTCGTAACTGCGAGCTCAGTCCATATTAAGGTTGAGCAATCTCGAGGAGACAGTTCCCTAGAGACAATGAATTAAAAGAAGCTAGCGTGGATTCTATCATCGTTTATTTTCCAGTCTCTTTTAAAGCCCGCCATCACCTTTTCTATACGGCCAATAAGCGACCCGTGAAACCTAAAAGAAGGCAGCAGCTTTTTATAAAGCTGTTGCGAGGCGTGCAAATATGTAAGAAAACAGAAAAGGTGTATGTATCGGCGTATGCAAGCGCAGAAAGCCGATCTTCTGTTCGTGGGTTATAGGTTGTTGTGATTTTATGCACATTTGAATACACGCAGAAAAAAATCATCATGCTGGCAAGAGATAATGAAGGGCATTCGTTAATTTAAAACTATACAAAAATAGATATCTGATTGTGGACGTCAATAGAAGTTTCGAACCGCGAATTTGAAAGTGGCGATAATTTAGAAACTAAGAGGACGTCTCGTCTTCCGTATTTAAAATGCTTTGTGACTCGCTTAGCTGAAAACTTAATAACAAAAATAAATCGGATTTGGACACCGACGTTTCCTTACAGTGGATGTATAAAATGATTTAAACAGCTATTTTAAACGAGCAATTCTTATGTATATAAATTTATAAATTGATATCTCGGAAACAGCCCTGACGAAATTGACGAATATTTGGACTTTGATAATGATTTACTTTTTAAGTTTATCTACATAAGTGTTTTTCGTGAATAAAAAAACGAGTGGTGTCGTGGGACACCAGGTAGGAACGAAGTTCCTTCGGCTAATGTAGAATCGACACAATTTGCAAAAAAAAATTGTGCTCAATTTTATGTAGGTTTTCTTGATTTTTTTCTTAAATTTTGCTGATTAGTTTTTATTTAAGTACAGGAAAGTATTTAGGAAATTCAGTATTTTAGGAAATAACATAAATTACGTAAAATAAAAAAAAATCCTAATTCAAATTATCAACTAAAATAACAAAATATATCTCTTTATTTTGTTTGACAACACAAATTACATAGAAATAGAATAATTTCCACTATTATCACTGTCAATTGCATTCAAGTCACTTAGTTCACTTGCCATTGTTACTATATTTATTATTGTTTTGACGATTTGAAATTATATGAAAATAAACGTGACTACTCACGAGTAAAATGTATCTATAATGTGAATATTAGCCACGTGCTTGTCCATGAATTCATGAGTATATATATTCATTATGGGTGGAGTGGTAATAGAGAGAGAAGGGATGAGAGAACGAGAAAGAGGAGAAAGAGAAAGGTATTATACACTACTCGCTTGTGTATACGAATGTCGCGCCTGCGCACGTCTCATTTAACGGTTTTATTCCACGGACTTTTTCTTACGGTTTTACTATCACATTTTGAGTTCGGTTGCGCAGCAAAATCCCTATCTCCAAGCCTCGCTGTAAGGAACTTCGTTCCAAAGATTTTTTCTAGACGTCGTTTATAGCGCCATCTAATAGAATTTCTAGCAATTATATTGTTGTCATGCTATTTAATGTAGTACCGTGGTACTAGTAGGCGAGGTACATGATAAAACTAATTATTATTGTATACATATGAGAACTGCGTCAATTAAATATTGATTAGTGAATATTATTTCCCATTACAGGGTTGGTGAGCATCAATAATCAATAAAATAGGTCAATATATTGTCAAACTGTGTTGATTTATTTTCTCGTTAATAAAAATGACAGCACCAAACATAATCCAAAACACAGAGGCGCGTCGTTTTTTGCAAACCTAGCGATATTCATTCTCCAAAATTTCGAGAACGCGTGTGACTGCTCTAACGTTATTCCGTCACACGACGCTGAGCGTATTTGTGTACATCTTTTCTTTGCTGTATTAACCAGGATCGGAATCGAAAGCGAGACCGAAACCGAAATTAAGAACGGGGCGAAAGGAAACAAAAGCGGACTGCAATCGCAATCGAGAATAAAAGAAATTGACGAGAGCGGTCAAGATCAGAATCGAGAACAAGACAGTGATCGGGATCTTGATTTCGTAGTGACGTAATATACAAGATTAAGAAATTCATTTTATGACAAGCGGGTGGAGCCGGGGCGAAAGCTACTCACGTATAAAATAAAGACATGTGACATACACATACGATGAGATTGACAGACGCATAGTGTACGCTCAGTAAAAGTGGTCCATTTCTTATCCCGCGCACGACGTTATGAAAAGTAGAGGCAATTTGTAATACAGTTATTGATTTTCATCATTATCATATAGATGATGTTAAGGTACCAAAGATTTTTTGAGCGATGAAAGAATAATTTAAATTTTGTGCATATGCGTACCTTGTGCTGTCATCAGACATAGAGCTTAAAATATTGCAGATACAGGATACAACCTAACCAATCTAGGGCTAATAAGCATTTGAATTAAGCGTCACAACCGTCTAGCCTGGGCAAATTTAGAAATTCGATTTAAAAAAATGATTAGGTGACCTAAAATAAAAGACGCATCCATATATTTGCCAGCCTCCTATGCAAAATACAATCGATAAACGTTTAATATATGATTTGCATATCAAAACCGACAAGGCAACATACCAAATAATTAATGTAATGACTTGCTTACTTTGACTCTTCCATTTTGATCGTGTGCGCAATATGTAAACTTGTTTATTTTATGAGCTCATTTGCATTAAACAAATAGAGCTGTTTGTATTCATGAATGCGGAGTAGGGTGCGATCCACACTCTAGAGACGCGAACTTCGGCGCGAGTTTGCACGCTTGAAGTATGAAGTTCGAGGTGCTTTTGTTTCGAACTTTGAAGTTTTCTGGTTATAAAGGGCAGACGAAAATTGTTTTGACAGAACATTCGACATATTGACGTTTCGACACGGGTGAAGTTAGCCGATCTATTCCGGAATTTCAAAACATTATTATGTATGTATGGAACACGGGTAGGGAAAATGATAACTAATCAACGAACGAAAACCCGATTACACAAAAACGAATTAAAAGTATTGCAATAACGTTATGGTAAAGTATCCATCGATGGCAGTATCAGATTAACAGATTGGATTTTCCGTGAGGTGCCAGAATCGTATCAAAAGCAACAATGTAAGGAAAACAATGGCTATTCAAAATTCATTACTGTCGAGCATTACATCGTAATAATAGCTGTAATTTGAACCCAATAATAATCAAATGAGCGCTATATCGCGTTTAGACAGTTGTAAAACATGTGAGATGGGTGATTGCCAAACTTGTTACTAACATTTTTCTTTACTTCAATCTTAAGACACTTTTACAAAGTACTAGAAACAACTGTGGTCCTATAAAATCAATAATTTCACGAAAACGTCTCCAACTACCCATATGTACCGATAATGAGTTTTATTTTGTATAGCATTATCCAGAGGTAAACGAGCATGCGAACCATCAAAGTATAGTTGGTCACCGATGCCCATGGACACTCACAACTCTGTAGGAGTCACCAGTGCGTTGACGGCCTTAGGTGGTGGAATAGGATGTCTGATGGAGTCTGGACGATTGATGGGTTGATGGAGGGGAGAGATTGATGGAGGGAGGTTGTGGGGATGGAAGGTCACTCTCCATCACCTCACAACCTCGGCCGTAGACCACCGGCCTAAATTAATTATAAAATTATAACACTTCTACGAAGTAAACATACTTATACAAATTAACGATATCATGCGAAGAATTTAAAACTATTAAAGTGCGTGTGCGCGATATACTCTTTAAAGATATAAAATTGTAAAATGAAAGAACGGCATGAGTTGTTTGAAAAAGGTTACAAATAGAAAAATAAAACAAAGGCATTGTAAAATATATATCGCAGGATACGATTCTGCTAGCTTGTCATCAATAATATAAGAATTGTTGCAGCAAATCAAAAGAACGTTTTACATCTCAAGCGTGGCGTAATGCACACATGTATACATATTATGTAATCTGTAGGACAATGTGGTGATATGATTATGTTAACGTTAATTCAAGAATAAAAATAAATCATATGGTCGATAATATTTTATGCCTTCGTTATCGGCACCTGTTTGTAGCGAGAGGCGTTTAATTAAAACGTTGAGTTTGTAGGACAAAGTTTTTATAAAACTACCTGAAGATTGAAGTAAAAAATAGCAATAAAGTTTATGCAATCACTCGTCCCCCATGATTTACACCTCTCTCGTTTATTGGCTACCATTGAACAGAATTTTCATGAATAGAGAGTTGAGCGTTTTGTCGAAACGAAACTGCTCAGGAAGATACAGCCTGAATAAATATTCTCAAAAAACGGCGTCGAGTCCCGGACTACACCCATGTAGCCGTGCGGGGATTGAGGGTCCTTCAACCAAAGTAATTTCACAATATCAATATTTCGGAACTACGGGGGTCTTAGAATCAAAAATACGTGCTGAGAAATGTGCCTTCATTTTCAGCATTTTTTTACATAAGAAAACTTGCCATATTTCAATATTAACATTTTTTAACATTTAATTTATTTTAAAACATTGTGTATATATGGAATACATTGATTATATTAATTCGAGTGCTAAATCTTTTAAATATTTCCATAAAGATAGAAATAAAAGAATATTTCAAATGAAGAACTCCAAATTTATATATTATGGAACATTTATGTTTTTATTAATTTGTCTGTGAGGTGTTATGCATACAACCCATTTTGAGGGTGCTTTTACGAAAACCATGCTTTTAACGAAGATGTACGTTATATAAGAGGATTAATTTATTATTTACTAAATTTATGATGAAGGTTTAAAGCAGCGAGAATATTACGTCAGTGACAATAGACGAGAGTGTTTTGTTCCTGGTAGTTTATTTGGGCGTTGAGAGATACGTGTATTAGAGATTGCGTTTGAAATGGGAATTGAATTTGTAGACGCACGAACGGTTATCCATGAGAATTTGTGAAGAGACGCAAATTGCGTGATGTTTGCAATAGATATTAAGGGTCGTGGAAAAGAATGTGGCTCTAGTTTATTGTGATGAATCAGTATAACATACGAAAGTTTTGCTGTGCTAGAGCCAGGTGTGGCCAATTTGGCTGCAGCAGAAAATGGTCGGGCTCGACTAGTGAAATACCATACTTTCACAGAATTAAGACGTGAAGTAACTGCTTTCGCTGTTCTGTTTCGTCAAATGAGTGAGAGTTCCAGCGGTTCGTTCTCCCACTTTATCAACCCACTCCACTCTCCACCAAATATTCTGTTTCTTCTCAAAAGATCCGTAACACGCTGGGGGCTCCTCTGGGATTGCAAGTGTTCATGGAAGGCGGTGATCATCTATTCTCCGGAGGGTCGCATGCTCCTTGAAAATGTTATAAAAATAGCGTAAAAATATTTATTATACAAAAGACGATTAAACAAGAATGGTTGGAGTAATGATAATATAAATGTCCCACCATTTTTTTGAAACATACCTTAATTTAATCGTTTAGTAATAAAAAGCACTAGAATTTTTATTTCAAATTTTACGAAAGCAGCAAGTGTCCTAAATTTTACATTTTAAATATTCACATGAAAAAGTTAGTCACCATTCTGTGTGATATCAATCGATAGTTCACATCTTTCAACTATAAATAATATTGACTGTTCCGCGTATTTGTAGAACAGACAAAAAAATTGCATTTTAAAATAAAATTTAATAATGAGGTACTTTTATGAATTAAACTTAAAATATACGACATTGCATACGATAATTAGTACATTATTTGTGCATTTTCAGTTTTTTAACAATTTCAATTACTCAGATTACGGCTTCACTTTCGTGAATGAAGAATAAAGAAGAATAATTTATGTAGTAGGTAGTGTAGTGCATAGAAGTTCAGTAAACGCGTGATGGACTACACCAACACAACAAATTATCTTTTTCAAAAATTAAATGGAAAAGTAATAAAATGATGGGTTAATTCACAGTGTGATCAAAGCATTAGCGATAAAAATAAACTTATTAATTTAATAGATTTTAATAAATAGGTTTATTTTTGTTATATTTACAATAAATCTATTTATGACGGACAAGGGCTGATCATTCGAAACCTAGCAGGCCGGTGCGGCAGTCACTGCACGTGCTATACGCCGGTTACACGGAATAAGTGGTACGTGGTTATCGACTTGTTAAGATTGGAACGTGGTAACTTGGATTTAAAAGCATTTAGCTGACTAATTGACCGACTCCATGCGAAGCATTAAAACATAGATAACCATTACCGTCACGGTATCTGCACAAAAAATTATGTTATTTACAACAAAACCGTTTTTGTTGACAATTTATTGTTACAAAATAACTCAATTTGAAATCACAATTTTGTATGTTGTGTAAAATATAAAAATATGGTTGTATTTGAATATAGTCTATTCAAATGAATTGTTTGTAAAAAGATCGATTGCAGTTAGATTAAATAATGATGTTGGTGAAATTTCCTAGTACGCTTTGTTTGTAAATGCAACAAAATATTTTTATTAGTAGATAATAGTTATTTTTTAATTTTGATTTATTTATTTTTTAATACACGAAACAGATCTCATGATAAATATAAGAAACAGTATTTAGCAATAGTAACTAATACGAAACGTAACATTGATTTAAAAATGTCAAAGACTTTATTACATTGATTTTACGAATATTTTTTCACGAGTGACTATAAATTAGGTTAAAATAAACTAAGAACACACTTGTTTTAAATTAAGGTGTTTTGTAAAATATGCGTACATAATATCATGTAACGAAATACAAAAATCTTTGTGAAATAAATAAAATTAGATTGTAAGTTTAACGTAAAAGATAAAGAAAATGTAATATGTAGTGTTTGAAATTACTTTTATATTATTTTTATAGTAATGATAAATCGGTCACGCGTACTAACTTGAAATCACTTTATCAATATATTATATTTTACAAATTTTACATGCAGTTTTAATATAGTACTAAATAATATTTTGTAAAATTGTAATGAGTATGTTATAATATTTAAATATCTTATAGTGACAATTAACTTTGATAAAATTTCTTTACTGTCTTAAAAAATTTAGATATAAAAAATGGAATATGGCAAAATATGATCCGAATTGCCAACAGGATTGGAATTATTGCAATTTCTTATATAAAATTATTATGGGTTATTTTGAAACAATATTAAAATTTATTAAAATTTCATAATTTAAAAATGGTTTAAAACATTTTTTTATTATATAGTGTTCTATTAAATAGTATGGTGATAAAATACAATAGTAAAAATTTAATGCATTTCATGTATGCTTCTTTTACAAAATATCATATTCGCCAATTATTTGATTTGTATTATCTAGAATATCTAGAATTGTCTTAATCATTACCAAACGCTTCAAAATACGGTTCCGTATGAGCTAGTCGTAGTAGCTGTAATGTATTAAATATTAAATGTATGAAGAATTTTTTATATGAAATTATTTCGTCCGTATTATATGAAAAACGTAGAACTGTACGTTTCTATATAAAATAAACAAGTCGCTTATTTCCTTTGAGGTAATGGGAAATACAAACGTATCAGATTAATCTTTTAGTATGACGCTTTTGTTTTGTTATATTTGTTTACGAAATATTTAATACTAGAGATAAACAAGGATAATTTTATTATCAGTGAGACATTTTACTACTATATTATTCATGAAAAAATAATTTGCGTACAGAACCCTTGGTGTCCAAACTAAATTCAGTTTTAGCTAGTTTAATTTTGACAATTTTCTCTTTAGCAAAGTAGGTATGATGATGCCATTATCTCAGAATGAAACTTGTAATTAATAAAATATTTGTAAAACAAGGAGATCCGTATTACATATTCGAAGGTTTGCACTGATAAAACAAATAGATTTTTGGAGTTTACTCCTTAAGAATCGATTTCATATTTAGGCCCGGGGTATGGAATTTTATGGGAGTAAAATCAAGTGTTAGATAAATGACGTTACGCTATCGTCATGGTTACTGTTTACATTTCAATTAATCAGAATGTGATAAATATAATAGATTTTCTCCACGAATTATTGTTAGTGTATACAGAAGGGGGTTCAAAACTATTGAAGAAACGTTACCATGAACTTCCACTTATACTTGGTGGAGATTTATTTTCAATATTTTCTTAAATGACGAATTAATTGTTTTACTATTAACATAAATAAATGAATTGTGTATTATGCTTTGAATAATATAATAGATGGTTCCATTTACCATTATACTAATCTATATGTACGATATCATCTTAAAGCAGTAAACTCCATTCGTGCGTCGGAGCTGACACTTTTTTTCATTTTTCCTCGCGGGAATTATCAGCACAATACGACAGCCGATACGCGAACTCTTAGCGCTCAAGATTAATCGTTTGTTAGATTTCTTATCGGAAAACCGATTTATTCTGCCATTAGATTGAGTGAAAACTTCTTTTCAATTGGATTCCTTTCACGGACGGATCTCTCAATCAATTTCACTTTGTCGAACGTTCTGTTTTTTTCAGGCTAAACTTGCTCTCTTGTACGTCTGTTGTTGTATTGAGCTAAAACAAGTTTGATCGAGTACATGAAATCATTATTTTCTTTTAGGCGAAGATTCAAGAAAACCTTAAAACCCTTAGATCGACGAACAGAGACATAGATATTGTTCGGGTATCGGTGTGTTGCTCTTTGTCGAAAGGTATCACAACAGTATTATCGCCGGACTGGAAGGTTCAGGATTTAGGCAAAGGTCGGCGCTTAAATTAATTGTCTGTGTAAACCCGATTGAATTTAATAATTGATTATCTAATTTTAGCTAAATGACTTTTGGTTGATTAGTTCCAATTCCTATTGATATAATATGTATTTTATATAAGTTATAAAAAGCCGTTTGTGAAAAGTGCGATGAAAATCCATGATTTAAAATTGATATTTTATGGAAATAATTCTTTTTTAACCGGGTCGTAATAGTGTAATCCAAAAAAATGTTATTACAGATTTGATTATTCGTCGTAAATTTTGTATTTATATATATATATATATATATATATAAATATATATATATATATATATATATATATATATATACGTATAAATACAAAATTTATGACGATATATACATATATAATACTGGCGTAAATATCTTGTGGTCAACTTAGCCGTGAAGCACGGAAATGGGCCGTCTCGAACGATGAACTACACTCTCACAGAATACATGAATGAAATGACAGCTTCATTCGTCCATTCAGTGAGATTTCCGGTGGCCCACTCCCACGTTCATCACCCTACCCCTTCCATCAATCTACCACCTCCTTCATTACCCGACTACCCCTCAAAGATATTTAAATCCAACGCAAGAAGTCTGGAATGCACTGGTGGCTCTGTTGGAATGTCCTTGGCGGCGGTGATCATGTAGTTTCCGGTGGCTCTCATGCTTGCTTGGTTCTCGATAATGTTTAAAAATCATTAAATAAGGTATAATTCTCCACTAAATTATAATGAAACAAAATATGAATCAATAAAAAAATAGGAATATGGACAAAGTTGTTGTCACACGCTTTTGATAAGTCTTATGCAATTATCAAGTGCAGAATTGTCTCCTGTAGGTAGTATATTAGCCCATGGAATTGCCATTTTAATTTTTCGTCCCTTATGATATTTCGTACCCGCATGAGAAAATATATCAAATATTATATTGCATATCCATGTTATAATTACATACTTAACGCAAAAAGATTATTATTATGCCACGATTATTGTTGCTATTTATTAGTGAAATAAAATTTTGAGAACGTTTCGAACGAGGATTTTCGATGTCTCAACTGTTCGCATGCGGAATCCTTTGAGATTGATTTTACGAATGGGACGGAAGCGTGTAAGTAGGAAAAGGCGCGTGCAATCCATTTGCTACAATGCCACCCGTAGGTGCGGCATACGACTGGCGTTTACACCGGATGTCAGTAAGCGTAAATATTTTCAGAGCGTTTGGAAAAATTGGTTTTAAATATATGAAATCAGAGCGACCGATCCTCGAATTTAATATTCAAGAAAATTTCGTCCCTTAGTGTTATTATAATTTTGATGTTAAACTCCATCGGTACTCATCAATTGGTAATTATTGAAAAGAATCATTCCAATCTTTTCTTCTTTTACTCTGTTTCCTTAATCGCCTACACATCATTTATAACTACAAGTGTAATACAAAACAATGTAGTCAATAATGAAAGTTATATAATTATGTGTTTATGTGTTCCTTATTGTGACGATCGGATAATTTTATAACATAAACCAAATCAGTGACAATTTTCAAGATATATTTATGCTGAAAACTGTCAATAGATTTCCCATTTTTATTGATTTGAATTGGTATTCACATTAATAAATCAAAAGGTTAAGTGTATAAATTAAGAAAGAGTTCACATCATAAATTGTATAGCTTTGTTTACTGCAATAGGTTAAAAAGTAAATACATAAAATAAAACTGGATATTACCGCCAGTGGAAAAGTCAATTTCGAAAGTCATCGGAATTGGTAGTAAACGAAGCATTCATTATTTATCTCACCTTGGTCTCTATCTATCTATATCCAGTCATTACAAAGCTGATGGAACTGCGTCTGAACACTACAGATATTATAAGAAAATATAATGGTGATTGACTATTGAGAGAGGTCTGACACCAAAACAATGGTTTCTAAAGTATTTATTTGACTCAGTTTGTTATGGCATTAAGCGAACACCACCTAAAGGATTTTGATAGGAGTTCTACAGTAGTCTAGGGTTTAACTGCAAATCGAAACTACGCTTCATTTAGTACTAAACTGTAGATGCCGAGATTATTAATTTTATTCTCTAGTCTGGTCCATGTGTACCGACTTCATCTATGTCAATTACATATATAAATAATATTATCGTATTGAATACAATATTTTCTTGGGTTTATCACCACTTCTTGGATTATTTAAAACAATTGATTAGTGTAGCAGATTATTCAAAATTTTTAACTATTTTTTAACACATCCAGTTCATTTACTAAATTAACCGATATCATGAATCAGAATAGGTTTTAATAAGTTTTATTACGATCCATTAAAATATACATATTTTAGAGAGTGCACGAATTTTGCTGTGTGTTATATAATAAATTTCATTATTTCATTAGTTAATGAATTTATTGCCGTTTATATTTAAAGGATATTAAGCTGAAGGTTTAGGGGTGTAATTTTGCACCAATTCCACGATTTTGTGATGTTATTTTCAATCGAACAAAAAAAACATGAACGTTTTGCGTATGTTTATACATGCACATATGAAATCAACTTGTAGTAGGTAGTATTGCTGGCGATAATTTTTCTAAAAGGAATCCTCCGCACAATAATAAGAGTAAATAAAATGCAGATATTGTTTTTATCTATTTATTACAAAAATAGTTACTGTAAAGATATTTTTCATCGACACTTAACAAAGAATTTGTTGGTGTGGAACAAATTGGAATTTAGGGATTGCAGAAGTTCAACGTTATTTAAATGAGAAATAATCATAGAGGTACGGTTTGATAACATTATTTTTATAAAAAGTCAGTCAGAAAAGTTTCGTTAAGACGCAAACTTAATATTCGTATGGATCTATGAATCTATTTCTTGACGTTGCTTATTTCAAACTGGAACCTATCGTATAAAACATATCCACATTTCACAATAATCACGCAAATAATTTAAATAATTGAACTTGTTTCTTTAAATGTGGAGATCTATTTGCCAATAAATACTTATCTCTTCGATATTCACCCATGGATATTATCTCATATGCTCCAACGATACATACATATCTCATCCAATGTCTATATTTCGTTCAGGTGTCGGTTCCCGCTAAGCGAACGCGTCCCCAATACAAATGCGATGTTCGGAGCACGTACAGGTACAAGTGGCGTGCGAGTTCACAGGTCGAGAGCGTACGAAAAGTTTTCAAAGCGCGCACGTCCACGTGTGACGGTGTGGCGTCGTCTTTTTTTTCAACGGAACTCGTCGCACTTAACTTTATCCTACTGATATTAAAACGCGATAGTTCGCGAGGGCGGACGGATGTTTGTTGCACTTTCGGGTAAGAACTACTGAACGGATATCGATGAAACTTTATGGTAGTACAGCCTGTAAATCAGAATATATAGGCTGTAATTTATAAAGATAGTAGTTTTACTCGCGACCTGCCTCGCGTGAACATAGAACGGATTCTTAACTTACGCCATTAGCTGTTGGCGACAGCGGTTTTGAAGAAGGGTCAAATTTAACATCGGTTCGGGACCGAGATCAAGAGCACGAGCGAGATCGTTTCATACCAAAAGAATGCGGCGGTGCGTGTGTTTTCATTGCAAAAGTATGTTTTCTATTGCATAATTTCACCGCGATTGAAATCGAAAAAGATAGAACTGAAGGTTTCAATGTACATGTATACCTGTTCATTCTATTTTATTTTCAGTAAAAATTATAGATGTATAGGAATTGTCGGCGAATTTTTCCACTCGGGCCGTGTTTGTGTCACGGAGCGATTCGTTTAAGCTTAATAGGCACTCAATGCGGGCGTAAGACAAAGTGCCTAATTGTATTTGCCGGCTCCGTCTGCCATCCGCCGCTCGCCGCGGCGCCTAATACCGGCCGGTGCCGCCCGCAATAATACGCTTGTCATAACTAAAAGGGCGCAACAGGCAAAATTGAAAACGAAGTGCGAAAACTGGCTGGTGCGTGCTGCGCCACGCGCAATATAGGGTTCCGTAGTTGTTCGTCACTATAAGCGAACTCGGTAGGGTTATAATTTCTCCATATTCGTCCGTCCGTCTGCCCGTGGATTAGCTGAAAGACTTTTAGTACGAGAAAGCTGTCATTTGGCATGGGTATACATATGAATCACACCGACAAGTAGTACATTAATATTAAAAAATAGATACCTTCCTTAATCATAAAGGTGATTTTTTTTTTGTACAGACAATCTTAACACAAATGGTTTACTTCACTTACATTCATAAACGGTCTGTTACGCACTATCAAAATTTGATTCTTTTTAAGACGCAGCCGCATCTTGGTTTAGATAAAATTGCAAGTATCTGTTTATAAATAACCATAGTACTAACCATCAATAAGTACACTTACACGTTTTTCAAACATGCTCATTTTATTATTGATACCAGGACTAGGTTAAAAACTTCATAAAACGTGTACATTTGTTATTTAATTACACGAACACCGAAAATTCCAATTTAAACCCAACTACAAAATGACCCTGTAAACTCTGAACTAACGAATATCGGGTACTGTTAAAGTTTGAACTGGGCTCAATTCTCTTCGCCCGCACTGGTTGAAACCGTGACTCAAATTCGACTGTGTTGAACTTGAGTCACAGATTAAGTAATTAGTTACTAAGTAATAGATGTGGCAGACCTTTGTAAAACAAAAATGCCTAAGTTTTCGATCATCGACCCTTTAATAATCATACACAACCATAATAGACATACTATTATAAACATGTGTAAGAGGCGGTCGTCGTAGTGTTGTTATCATTTAGTACAGTGGGCGACAAATCGTATCGGCGTTGCCCTAATCCGGCGTGCGATGGGATGACTCGTGGCAACGAAAATTAAAATTTTAAAATATTATTTTAAATATATATGTTTTTATTTCGTAGACCAATGTCGATTAGATAGATTAGATAGAAACAATTAGAAAATATAAAGTAACTCATAATCGATTACGATTTGAAGTACATGTATACTCTGTTCTATTCGTTCTTTATGTATGAACATCGGACAGTCTCAATATATAAGATCCACAAAATCATTAATAGGTACAATAGCTGTTCCAAGTGGGTTTCATTGTGTGGAAAGCATGGAAAAAGTGTAACAACGTAGTTTTTCTTCTTCTGTAGTGCATTTCTTAATAGTAACAGCTTGGAACCCTATAATGAGCATAGTCCGACATACTCTTGGCCAGTTTTTTAAGTCAAATAGTAATACCATGGTACCACCTCCATGTAAAAGTAGTTTATTTATGGTATGATTCACTATTTTTTCAGTAGTTTGAGAGAAGAATACACGACAGAAAAACTCTTTGATTGTAACGAGAATATTAAAAATTAACATGTAGTTACTCCAACCTAATTATTCGATGAATCTACGTTTCACTATTTTTCTTCTATGTTAATTCATTTTACCGAAGTGCCGGCCAGAGGTAGTCTTCCCTCGTTTTATTACTAAAATCACAAACGTTATCTCGTATTTTGAATTGAGGTTCGCCTTCCATTGTTTAAAATGTTTTAAAATTAAACCTTTTATTGTTTTACACCGGAAATAAAATAATTACTTACTATACATAAATTGAGTGTTTTTCTTGAACCCTAAAATAAAGAAAGTGTTAAAAGTTTGCTATATACATGACTGCCTGATTCTTAGTGATCCATTACCAACTGCGACAACCAGGCAGTCATGTTGTAATTGGGATTTGATTAAGAATTAATGCTTGTTTTGAGTCTGTGTTTCTATTTATGGCGGATTTATTTACAAAAAAGTATTTCTATTTCTATCAACTATCCGATACCGATACTAAATATATATATATATATATTAACAGAATCTATATTGTTGAATTAGGCGCTTAAAAATATTAGTCATGTTTATATTGAAATAATTGCACGTCGTTGTCTCCTAAACAAACATAGCGTATCTGTATTTTCATTGTGATATTTGCTCTTAAAACCAAATTGCGAAATTAAATATATGAGTTTCGACAATTATTTTATTCGTAGAATTAAGTTATTTTTCCATCACGTTTGTGTATACAATAAATGTATACACATTTTGTAACTCCCTACACAGATACGTAGAAAATCTATAATTGAGTACCACAGATTAAATTCAACCGTTACTGGTTAGGTTCAGAAAATAATTTAGGCAACTGTCAATAGATAGTAGACGTGTACACTTCCACCACAAAAATAATAATTCATTGAAACTATGTGTAATGAAAACGTTTGTTAGAATACTTTTATAGTATTTCAGAGGCGAATGATCATGCGTGCCATCAATGAGCGGATGATCATAGCCAACCATGGACACTCGTTATCCTAGAAGGTAACATATACATTTGATTTATGGGAGTCACATAATAGGGATATCTGTTGAAGCGGGAGTGAGCCACCGGAACTCTTTACTCATTGGATGAAGCGCAACAGCGGAAGCTGCTGCTTCACATTTTATTCTGTGAGACTACTGTATCTCGAGTCGAGTCGAGTCGGCTGTTTTATTATCAAAACACTTGACAGATTGCACAAGACCAGCAAGTTCGAAATAAAAGTCGACGTGCATATTAAAGGTTGAATTGCAAAATCTAACCCTTTAATTTAAACAAAAGAACAATTATGTCTCAATTGAATTAAATTTTCATTTATAATTTTCCCACGTACAAATATACTTTCATATATACTGTTAACATTAGCGTGTCGGTGACGCGAACTCATAGGATTTTACTCCTACAAAAAACACTTAACGAGCATAAAGAAGTTGTCACATATACTGCATATAGAATTAATTCATTCAATGCTCATAAAAAGTTAGCTTACTATGTTTACCTTCATATTACCACTAGCTTTTGTGCGATTTTGTTATAAGACTAAATAAAAGTGTTCGTGACGAAAACGTTCCTGCGTATCCTGTCGTACATGCACATATACTATTTTATATCAGTCCATATAGTTTGTATAGACGAGTTTCGAACTCGTAATTCATAAAAGGAAACATCGCGTTTCAATATAGAAAAAGCAACGTTAATTCACTATCGAAGATGCCGATAACATTTTCGCAGCCGGGAAGAACACCTGCAGTCGTTACAAGAAACGAAATAGAAGAAGGTCGTCGACGAATATGGAATACGACAACACATTCACACATAAATACTATGAGTACCCGCCACAGTCATCTTCCAAATTCGTTCAGCCACCCGCCGCGCTCGTGAAGAAATTGTCGCACGCCTCAAAGAAGTCGGAACACGCCCGCCGGCTCGCCAGCAAGAGAAGAGGTTGCGAAATTAAAATTAGAAGCTGACCTACAATAGATAGAAGCGGAAGAAATAGATATAAACAACAGTTCAACCTCCAAAATAGAAGCAGCAACGAACCAGAAGTAAGTCGAGTCCTGGCTGGAATCACAGCAAGTCACTGCACCTATAGAAATCGCGACGACATCCGCGCCTCCCCGCCACGATGTCAAAGCCGAACGAGAAGCCGGAACGCAACGACGGCGGTGTAACCACATCGAATAGTCAAGCACCGCCGCCCGCAACTAAACCGGAACCTACTTCCAAAGACCGGAAGATCTCTTGCAACTGGTCTCACCAATAGCGGAAGCGGGGCGCCGGAAGGCCACATACGACATCGAAATATTTATGCGAACTGCCTACTTTAATAGATCTCACAAGGACTGGCTTGCGTTCAGGTCCGCATACATCGACACTGCGAGCAGCTTTTCCAAGGTCGAAAACACAGTAAGATTGAGATAAGCGTTGAAAGGGAAAGCAAAGGAGGCCGTCACCTGCCTTCTTATAGCAAACGCTGAGCCGTCCGAAATTAAACGAGCATTAAAAACGAGATTTGGACGACGCAACTGATCGCTCTCGGCGAGTTGGACAAACTGAGGAACACCTGCGATGCGAACGCCGGTAATCGAACTGCGCAATATGCAAGTCCGTGCCCGATAGACCAAGCGACTGCGCCACTATGAAGAACGCAAACTGCGAAGCTCGGTGGAACCTAGCGAAGCGATTACACCTTTGTTTTGATATCAGCGTTATAAGTCATCATCGCATCAATGCAAACTCGACCTCTTCTTTCACCATCCGTTGCCCCATAGCGCGCGCTCCATTACAGAGAGAAAGAAGCGATGGAGATAGTCGCCTTCACTCACACAGAGGAGCCATCCTATCGTGTCCATTTTGGAGTTAGTGCCCGTACGAGTGACCGGGCCAAGAGGACACGTCGATACGCATGCATTATTCGACGACGGGTCCACGTCATGTTGGTCGACGTCGTCCTAGCTACACGAATAGAGACCGAAGCGCCCATAGATCCGCTATGTATAGAAGCGATCGCCGGTACGAAGTTAGACGCCGCAGCATCGCGCCGAGTAACTCTGCACATCAAGGCAGCACAGGAGCAACAAACAAAAATAAAACAATCAACAATCTCAGGCTCGTTCTATAGACTACAGAAGAACAAGGTTTATAGGGCTGCTGGACACCTACGAAATATACAAGAATTTTGAAATGTGAAAACGCGCAACCCAGCGCATTGATTGAGCAAGATAACTGGCACTTGCTTCTCGCCGATAGAAGAAGAGGGTCCAGAACGCAACCAGTGGTCTCCCGTACACCGCTGGGATGGGTTCTACAAGCCATTCACAAGAAGTCTCGGGCGACGTGCATTACGTACATCACGTCGCCGAAAATAACATATAAGAAATAGTTCAAAGATATTTTCACATAGATTCACTCGGTGTTCAGTCGAGACAGTCAAGCTTCGATCCTGAAAAAAGAGCGCTGAAAATATTAAAAGAAAATACTACGGCCGTTCGGAACCTACGAAACGAAATTACTGTGGAAATAGGACAAAATCGAAGTGCCGAATAACTACGACAGCTCACTCAAGAGGCTTCATAGCATAGAAACAAAATTAGACAGACAACATACATTGAAAAATAGCTACGAAAACAAATAAAAAACTACTAGTTAGGGCCACACCGAGATCGCTACGACTCCTCCTACGACGGGGGAACGTGGTTCTTACTCCACTTTCCTGTCGTACGACCAGAAGTGTTAATGAGATTTCGTCAACATAAAATAGCCGTGATCGCCGATGTGCAAGAAATGTTTTTCGAATAGGAATAAAGAGCGACGACCGCGACGTGCCGAGCTTTCTCTGACGTCGGGACCGGTGGGAGAGGCTGAGTCAAGAATATAGAATGGGGATATCCTCAGGCGACAGCATCACGGCCGATCCACGCGCACCCTTGTGTTAGACGGTGATCACCCCCACGAAATTACACTTACACAGCGTGGCTGCAATCGACTATTGTCGCATGGAGGAACAGAAACGATCGTAAACGTTCTTATTTCAGTCAGATTATTTCAATATTTACATCTTATTTCAGTCCATGTAGTTTGTATAGATGAGTTTTGAACTCGTAATTCATAAATAGGAAACATCGTCTTTTCGGTGCAATTTTATAGTGAAATGTATATAATAGCAACGTTTTTGTACTTATAGGTTTATTTTGCAAATAAAAATGCATGAGAATTATCTTCCAAATGCATCAAACACGTATGTAGTATAGTCTCGGTAATCCTTCAAAGAGCTGACCACGTGACATAGAAATCGGCGACCCTCAGGACGGTAGGGCCGTCCACCGCTGATGGTAGTCATTCAGGACCGCTAGATAGTAGCGGCCGTTACGGTACGGTCCAGAATCGATATCAAAAATACGATGGTTGTCTCGAGGATACGGTTTTCAATCGAGGACAGATTTTGAGATCCGGGCCGCTTCAATTCGATTGGTCTAAAACCGACCCGTCTAATTGAACGGTCTTTGAAGGATGAATCTAGAAATTGCAGAAATATACGAATGCAGCAAGCTGCATGATAGCTGCACTACCCTACTACTGCATTTAGTTTAACGTCTACTATAGGATATCACATACATATCGGCGTATTGAAAGTAAAGTTCTGCACTTCTATAGACACGAAGGGTTCAGAGGTATTATATCGACGACCTAAGTTGGCGAGGCGCCGCCCTGCCAAATAGTCAAGCGATCAACAAGATCAAAACCGGCCGTTGCCCATACGCGTGCGCCCGGTCCGTCACAATAAGACTAATAATTTTAGGTTTTAGGCAATGAAATTAGATGAAATACTAGATTTTGGATTCCGACTTGCAGAATTGTGAAACCTCCATAAAATTTATTAATAGACCAAAAATATCCTATTGCGTGTTCCAGGATATCTACAAAAATTTGATTACAACCAGTTTAACCAGCTTCAGAGATTATCCTTGATAAATAAATAGAATATCTAGCACAGATGGGATCTATCGATATATCTATCTAATTGATAAATATCTGCTGACAATTTTGTAACTTACTACTTGATAAAATATATCTTCATCGATGAAATTTTACAATTTTATAATATTACATTGATATAGATATTTTATATAATAATAATAATTTGTGTATTCTTCCCGCATTTCAAACTTCATTAAGGCAAAGCTGCTTAGTTATAAGGACTCATATATACAAATAGACAAACAGACATACACTTAGATAGACAGAAAAATTAAAAGACGTTAAGCATAGATTGAGTCAGCTATAAAACAAATAAATTTTTATAATAAACTTTGTACCAAAAATATATACGTACAGACAAAGCTCACGGTTTTATATTAGAGAGATAAAGAATTACGGTGATTTGCTCTTATCGCATATTATGTAGTACCATTATTTGATTGAATGCTATAGTTTTTCACAAACACCTGTAAATAATAAATTAACGAACAAACGGACAAATCTGTTAAGAACATAAATATTTAAAGTAGCAGTTTTTGGAATAGCAAAATAATGTCTGGTAAAAATACAAACGCAAAGTTTCTCAACAGTAAATTTATTTCTTAGGCATGCTGATTTCCTTGTTAAGATTTATGAAATTGAAATGAAAGGAGGCTTGGACGTTCTGAAAAGGTTTCGTTTGGCATTTCGGTAATGGTACAATAATTTTATACACGGAACGTAGCTTTGTAAAAGTCTTAACGCTTTTTGTGTGAATTATTTCGATTCAGTTCCTTAAAGGTTTTGTTTTGAAAGGAACTGTTACAAAATGTAAATATTTCGAGTTTTTAAAACTGTTATTTAGCTCTTTTATTAGCTTTCAATTAACTAGCATATGTATTAATGAAATAATTAGGTTAATTATAAATTAGTACCGAATCAATCATAAATTGATAATGCCATTTTATTGCTTTAATATAATAATAATAATAATGATTAACTCCATTGAGTTTCTTTAAAAAATTTAGTTGTTGTTTTTTAATGTACTGAATTATTTACTACGGAAATCAGAAAATTATTTTAATTATAAAGTTATGGACAGCCGCGCAATTGCGCGGCTATCCGTAAACACATTAATTAATGTAAATTTTATGTAAATTAATTTACATTAATTAATGTAAATTTAAAGATTGTATTGTGTCTTATATGGGCTTAAAAGTGTTTTATATTTGTGTGTGTTCTATGTATTTTATTAAAGAGTTTTTTATATAGTTTTTATTACCCGGTAGGGACTAGTTTTAAGGAGAAATATTTGTTTGTTGTTTGCTTTTTAGAATTTGTGTTTGATAAATTGAATATTTGAAATGTGCGTGTGAGTTGCATACGAAATCGTGCTTTGGTGGGGAGGACCAATGATAGGCCTTAAAAGCGGCCGTCATTACACGGCCGCTAATCGGTGTCTCGGCGCTAGTGGCGCCAATGCATATGCAAATTAAGTGCATGGCCACGCCTCCCAATTAAAATGTATGCAACTCACATGTGCAACGGATGCACCATCTATAAAATGCAGGAGAGTGGTGCATCCGACACAGTTGCTAGCCAACCGTCACATTGTAAAGCTCGGCTGAATAAAGAAGTCTGAAAGAAAACGCTGTCCATCATTAATCGCCGCCACACTGCAAGAAATCCGCCACCACACACAGAAGCGTGCGCTCGTGAAGAGAGGCAATCCGGGGTGGGCTTACGCGGCGATAGCTGAAATCGCCGTTACATTATGTATCAAATGTATCAAATTTATCGAATTTTGGTGGACAGTGAAACAATAGAAAAACGACGGGACACCATTTCCAATGTTTATTTTAATTTTTGAAATGTCGTCAATTTAATGGTATCAAAACTAGCCAGATACAAACAGCACAATCAAAGAGATTTTAGTGCAACTTTTTGCTTATAAGATACGAAAAACCTTTTTTCCTGACTTAATGTTAAGAATTATTACAGTTCACTTTATTTAAGATCTAATTGAGATTGAACCAGACCAGGGAGCGTGTATAACCGGAGACATATTATTAGACGGAGCGAAATGGAGCGCGTAAGCCACTATGCGATAGCTAATTCTAATATAAACCTTTTAAAGAGAACAGAGCCAAGAGAAAAAGTCCAAAGGAAAAACAAGTGTTCCTCATGTCTCCATGTTTGTTATAATTTCATAATTAAGTAACTGAACCGATTTCTTAAATTTTCCAGAAACATAGCTTGCATACTCAAGACGGGCACGTATTATTTTTACTCTACGATATAAAATCAGATAAGGTACTTAAAAGAAATAAAAAAAACCACCAACACAACAAACGAAATAAATGTAAAAACTTAGGCCATACGGGCAAAACCACGGGCGTAGTTTATTATTATAAGTGGAAAACCAATGAGGTCAGCAATCTTTTCGTTACTAATGAATTAAATATTTTGATAACATACTCTGAATTTACGTATTCAAATTCTTAAATCATGCTGTTGAGTGGATTACTTTCTTTCGGCAGTGGTTCATCATGAGAGGGAGAGGAATGGATTTTTCAAAGGCTTTAGCTATCTCGAGATCTTTACTCAAGTTCTTACCTTAAGTTGAAAGTCAAGATCGGCCCTTTAGTGATTTTTCAGTCTCGTTATTTATGTCCGTCCAGGTTGTTTTTATCATGTTTGTACTATTTCTTTATTTTATTATTAATTTGTATGGCTAGCCGATGTACAACCATGTTTAAAAACTTACAAGTAATTCCTTGTGTGTTACGGCAAATGTGTTACGACCATTATCACTAAGCCCTTTATATGTTGTTACTAGATTCTTTATTATTTGAAAAAAAAATCTTTGAATAGGTCTTTCGAAATCATGCGTAGATTTTTTAAATTGGCATTAAATTATTGAAAATCACTTGGAATCTATAAAACTTCAAAGTTTCTTATGATGAGTTTCTCGATTGTAATTTTAGGTCCGAATTACGAACGCAACCGTTCCACGTTATGAAAAGTCCAAAACAACATTACCTAAGTTATCGCGTACCCCAGAGGGCACCTCTACACCGAGCGGGCTTTCATATATTTTCTGCCACACAAAAAACAACTTTGTAAATATTAAAATGGATGTAGAACAATTTGACCTCTTATTTTTAGGGCTCCGTATCAAAAACAAAAATAAACGCTTGTCATTTTTGTCCGTCAATATGTATGCCATTTTTGCATTTGATAATAATGCACCAGTAGATTTTATGTGAACCATAACATAATTAGGAAGTAATTAAAAAAAAGGTTTTCATACATCATTTTTAAGTATGAAACCTATTTTTCGCATATGTAGGACGTCTTTGGATAAATATTTAAAAATTCTCAAGTGACTTTATAGGGTGCACATTTGGCGGTTTATAGTTTTATTAAGAGTTATTAATTTTGTATTCTTCTCTTGTTTTTGAACAAAACCTTTCTATAATTTGAAAAAATTACAACAAAAGAACTTTTCTGTGTTCACAACAAACACTTTGAACAAAATCTCATTTCAAGCTTTATTTATAAGACTGTTTTCGACAGCTAATATAAACAAATAAATATCTTTGTATATATTTTTGTACACGACGCCATTGTAGAGCAAAGCGCAGAAAGTTTTATCATTCAGTTCGTTTCGCTAGCGCTATCGCTTTTTTTCTATTGCTTTCTTGGACTCTAAAGACAATATTCTTCACATTCAAATAATGTATCATAATAAATTTCGAGCTTCAGTTGTTAACGAGATTTACATAATAATATTAAATAAAGTAAACCTCCAAATTATCAATTTAGAATAATTGACTTCCTCTTATACAAATATGATTCTGAGTCTTGTATGCCACTTGTGTTGATTTTTCTTCACTTTTCAAATCGATGAACGAATGCAAATTTATTAATTGATGTCGATCAGTATAGTAAGTACGTTTCCATGAATATATTAATGTTCATCAATGACGGCATGACACATAATAATTAGTAAGCAACCATAAAATGCAATAAATAAAATTGTTTATTCGATATACGTATTTTTGATGAGAAACACCATGGTATTAATAAATCTATATTATTAACGTTGTTTTTGATGCTTTATACAAAATGCCGTAAATTAATTTGTACTGATTCATTAGACAATATAATCATAGCTGTCTGTAAGTCGTCGGTTTTATCTTTTCGATAAAAGTGGCAGAATTCCTTGACAGTTGAACTAGTGTCTTTTTTTCTACTTTGTTATGTTAAGTGATTTCACAAGGACGAAATGATTTTTTAATGAGTTTTTCGTAATGTTTTTTAAGAAATTTCTACGGTTGTAATGCTCGATTGTTGATTCGATTCTATGTCGATGAAATATTGTATATGGAAGGCGTAACCTACGAGTCGATATAAAAATATTTCATTCTCTTATTTCTGTCGTTAAAAATACATACGAGTGTCAGGTTCATTCCTTTTTGTCATCGTTCTTTTCTTCTGTTACTTCTTTTTCCGTTTAGCATCAGCTCACACTTGCTTGTATAATTTTATGGGAACTGATAGAAAGTACAAAAATGTAAAGCTGTCACGTGCAGTTAGAATGAAACCATGAGGTCCTTTTTTGTCTTGGCTACGGAATTACAAAACGAATACACTTCAATTATTTCGGTTCAAATCAATGATAGTTGGACTATGAAAGTGGTTTCTGGTTCATCAGTGTTGTTTAAGGTGACGGTTAATGCGATTTTTGTATAAATATAATTTACATTTATCGGTAAAGAATTTAACCTTAGGTATATATAGTGGCACAATATGAAAATTTTGTTTACGCATAGTCGTGAACGTTCACATAAATCTGTATGACGGCTTTTATAAATTCAATTTTTTTGTAAAATAGCTTAAAAGTGAATCAGACTTTCTATTTTCGGTTGTATAATGGAGAAAGCGGCAGTTTCACACTGTCCGTTTATACTGCATCAGTAATAGCTACATGAATCTCGTTAGTCAATATTTTGTATACGCTAATTTTCATTTTACTATAAAATTGTTTATGAGTGAATCAACTTCATTTTGTTCTGTACTTCAGCGCTACAAGTAGCTTGCAAATATGATATTTATGTAAATAATTTGTAAATATTATAAATAGCATCTCATTATATATTACGTTCCCGGTTTCGCCCGCGGAGTTACAAAAGAATTCCTTCATCTTTTATATTTAATAACCTCTTTGTCAAAATGATTACAAGTCCGGTTGTTCTCGAATTGAATTCTAGCTCCACTGTCGGCTTTGCTTCCGTTCTCGACCTAAATTCCAATCTCGTCTTGTTCAGTACTATCTCCTTCGTTTCGACACCTATGCCGGTCTCGCTCTCGGTTTTGATTTCCATCCAGTTCTTGTTCCAGATCTTGTACTCAAGTCTACTTCTATTCCGCCTTAATTCGCCATATTCACTTCAGCATAATTGAACTGATGATGTCGATTTCAATATGAGAATTATTAATTTCCGAACGATACTTCTGATTTGAATCGATTAGTTTTTGAACGTAGCACCGAAAAGTGAAATAATAACTCTATGCCTGCCCGGACAGCTCGAGGTAGTCTGTCTCCGCGAGGGGACACCTTGCGCTCGTGTTTTCCCAAAGTTCAGGCGCGCGAGCCGAGAATCGTCTAATGGCTACGAATGGTTCACCCACTTCACTCCTGCTATTAGTTTCTGTGAGATTTATCCCGCACTGGCCCGCCTTAATTTAATTTCAAATGCGTTTTCGCGCACCGACCGTCCGCGCTTCTTTGCCGATGTTGTGTCGTCCGAATGTCTAATGTGACGTTTCTTCCGCTCAGTTTGCCCGTCCCGCATCCGACAGTTGTCTGTGGTCTAAGGTAATATAATACTATGATTTGAGGAATGAAATATGGCATAAACAAACTTAATTAGTGTCTTTTCAATCTATTTCCACTCAGTTGTTTTCGTAAGTACGGTTTGTATACGTTTTATTTGTTTAATGTAATGTTCCTCGCGTAAATCCAAACGAGTCTTATATTAAAATCTTTGTAATCAACGTTGA
>BGZK01003068.1:0-32996 GCA_005406025.1 Eumeta japonica | reverse complement strand
ATTAATCCCGAAGGCATTAACCGAGTGCTTTTTCTTAGAACGGCAAAAATGTTTCCCATAGCCACATATTATACTGTAAATCTAAAATTGTCATGAGTGATGTCTTTCAATAATCGGTATACTGTACTGTAGTTAACAAAAATATTTGTATTTTGTAGAGAGTAAAAAATCGCCATATCCCGATCAAATGAGTACATTTTCATTAAAGGTGTGCGTGAGAAAATGTACTAAAAATCATGTATTGGAATTTACCGTTTGTTATATTTTTCATGGCATATTGGAAAGGCAAATGAATAGATGTATTATCAGAAAGTATATACAAATGGTTACCGCCACCATGGATATTCGTAACTCAAGAGGAGTTACCAGAGGTTGGAACCAGCCTCTTGGAAATAGATATGTAATGGAAGGGGACCGATTATTGGAGGAAGGGAGGGGAGGAATGGGCCACCGGAACTCCAAATTACTGGACGAAATGAAACAGCCGTTAAGCCTGCTTCACACGCCTGTGTATTTTGTGCTATAGTCAAGTTACTCTACACCACCACAGCAAAATTTTAGGTATACTTATGATGAGTTTCTTTGTGTCTGTATTACAGATCTGTTTTACGTGTATGTGTGCAATATAATTTGCGTTTTGAATATTCAAACCATTTTAGTTCGACCAGTTTTTTTGAAATTTGCACAAGTTTTACGTCTTAACATAGATTGAGTTTTACAAGTGGCTCTTGGTTGCGTGTTTGTGTTCTGTGAGATTAATAAGCACCCTTATAATTTAATCGATTTCAATGACATTTGGCAGAGATAGCTTAATCCACGGAAAAGGACGTAACCTACATATTTTTAGTTGCAAAACATTACATAATTTACGAAATTACGATAATAAACATGTTAATATTATTATTAAAATCTCATATTAAAATAACATTTTTGTCATTTAGTGTAATGTATACCAATCTTCAAATTCATTGGAGTTCCGGTTTGATTTTGTCGTTATCTTTGTAATAGCAATAAAATCATGTAACCTGCGATAGGAAGCAACGAAATTATTATGATCTCATTTCTTAAAATCGAGATTTACCTAGGATGGACGGTCTGGGTACACACCGTAATGCAGTTTCTTCCGATTACTGGTTTCCATTTTGCTACCAGCCCTGTGCGCTCTCAGAAAAGTTATTCTATGAGCAGCAAAAAAAAATATTTTGTTACATGTTTCCAAAAAAATTAAGAATTAAGCTAGTGTGTTCGGTTTGTTCAAGTACCGATCTCCAGACCCTATTCACATGTAATAATTATTCTGTGAGCAGCAAAAAATTTATTCTGTGAGTTTTCCGCGGAAAATTCATGACTTAAGATAGCGTGGACAGTATTATATTTAACATGTAAAAAAAAACTACTTTTGAAATTTATTTTTGTAGTATTTCCCTACGACAAATTGGCTACAAATTGCCACTATTTATTTAACTGATCATTATATATTTAGTCACGTTTCATGGTAGCTTTACATAAAGATAGCATTATTATTGATTTCTCACAATCGGTTCGAGCAATAAAATTGGTATTTTGGTAACTAATGAGCAACAAAAAAGTGACAAATTTTGGTGCTTTTTTTTCGATTTTCGCTGATTTTACACTACTATTTTTTGAACCTGTGTAAGAGGTCTGATTTGCGTGTAAAAGTTCAAAAGAAAAAAAGAGTACCTGGTCTCTTTATGTTTATTTCATTTCTATGATTATTTCACTGATCAATTTGATGAAATTTTGGCAGTCATCGAATGTGAAGGGCATCTATTACATTTTATTGATATGAATTAGTGTTTAAAACAATAAAGAAACCACCACCAACACCAATAATCGAAATAAATGCGAGAAGTTTAGTCCATGCGGTGAAAGCCGTGCATTTGTACTAAGTCAATGTACTTTCACATATAGAAAGATAACGTTATCGTAGAGTAATGTAGTTTGGGCCTAGTTTGTTGTTTTAAACATCTATAAACGATTTCGCGTTGAATAGTTAAAACTCCAATTACAATACTTCCAGTCATCAGCGTATGACAAATATCCAAACAAATATACTTTTACGTTTTTATATTATGAATAACCTATACTATCTATGGATGATTTCGCATCGAATGACCATGGTCCCATGTCGATATGCTTAGTAGTTTTTGCGTGAGGTACGACCGAAGAAAACCTTTTTAATTACACATATAGATAGATATCGACCGTACCGAACTATTAGTCAAGAGAAAATCACAACTCACTTGACTTTGGTCGCGTTAGAGTGATAGTGACTACTACCGGTGAATATAGACCACCTAAAACAAATACAAAAATCTCAAGTGGAAGTGACAAAATCACAGACGACCAAGACTAATACAGAAATTCTCAATGTGTTGTAATACTAAAGTTCTCTGCAATTTATTTCTATTATTTCTTGAAATTCATGCTACATTTGAATATTAATTAACTTTTAGAACTTTTTTTGGCTTCCTTCTTTTCTGAAATTTGTACTGAAATTTGGTCTTTATGAAACGAATGTCTTTTTTTATTATTGTAAACTTTTCCTTTGGTCTCGTGTTTTCGTACTTGACATTGAGTCGAGGTTGTTTTTACAACTTTTTTTGGCTTCAGTTTCGTTAGTTACATTATTATCGAACCCGTACTAGTAAATACACCGTGTTTTTGCGGCAATAATTTGAGCCGCTGTCCTTGTAATCGACGTTGTACCAAAATTTATTTAGTAGGAACATAACATATTACGAATAGCAATTGTCGCTCAAGATATACTATATACTACTGTCCGTGGCTCCCTAGGTATAGAATGAATTGTTTAATCTTGTACATCGACCCCCACGCTCTTAATATTGATCCCGATCGTTATCGCGTTGTCTATATCGATCTCGGTGCTCTCGATGCGAACTTGTCTCAATTTCTATTGAGGTCTCGCTTTTGAGCTTTAACCCGTTTTCGCCCTAAGCCGACTCCGATTCTGGTCCTGCTTTCGATCCGGGTTCCGTTTTTAATTTCGATACTGCTTCTAATTTCTGTTCCGGACACGTTATTAATTCTAGCTTTAGTTTCACACTCGATTTCTATCGCGGTCTTGTTATCGATTTCGACCCCTCCGAGTCTCGACTGTCGATTCTGCTCCTCGTCCCATTTGACATTTAGATTCCGCTAATGATCGTGGTGTTGATTTACACGAAGCCGTGGCAAACGCTAGTATGTTAGTATCAAAATAAAATATAAACTGTATTGTTAGGCAATAATGTAGCGATCTACGAGTGAAAGAATTTTTTGCAATCTGTATTACCACAAATATGCAAATAAAGCCAGTGGTTGTATGTTATTTGTATTTTACTCAGGGAGCTGCTTATTAGTGAAAAAACACCCATAAAAAAGTTTCATATCAAAGTCAACCCACCTTTATTCCCTAAATTATATAAGCTAGCACTTGAGCGAATTTCATTTCGATCGACTTCGATGATCTCGTGGCGAATGAATCGGTGAATCTTTTTTCTCCAAGAATAAGCTTAATATTTTTATTTTACACTATCTAATAAACCACTCTACAAATTAAAGTGTTGCAAAAAAAACAACTTTTTACTCATGAATATTCTACATAGATTTTTCTACCAGTTTTTATTTACTTCATTGCTAAGGCATAACCTCCTACAATGTTCACATTTCAGATTTCAGATCTTTAACTCTACGTGCTGGGCTGGTGTGTTTTTAGAGGCACAAAGTGTGTGGTTTGAATTGACTTCAGTTGGAAACTTATTAGTCAATTCGCCCATTGTGAGGATCATACGTGGTACTTTCTGGTCCTAAGGCGATGCTCTTAACCACTGAGGCAGTGGTGCATCAGTGGTTCTATACATACTTTGAAAACCATATCAATACTTCAAATGATTTCTTTCACTTTTAACATGAAAACCTGTGGCTGAAATATTAAACTTAAAGATGAGATATCGCAGAGTTTTGTGTAGCTATTAAGGCTGTTGTGTTTGTAATTCCTTTATTTCAAATCGTTTAGGCAGCGCACGTCGTTAAATTAACTAAACGTCTAGTTTTTTCTGACTCTAATTATTGTTATTGTGATTTTATACCAAAAAAACCTTTATTAGAATAAAAAATAGCCTATAACACTCGGGAATAATGTAGTTTCTTATTAGTGACACAATATTCGGAATTAGTTTCAGATATTAACTCCTAAATACAAACTTACAAAGCACAACTTTACCTCGTTCTGATATTAGTATAGACAAATGGCAACCAAATGATTTTCGTCATAAAATTATTGATAAGACATTAAACGACATATTAACATATTCTAAATATACCTAATAATCATAAAAATCACGATATAATTTTGGGCGCCGGCACTATTATCATCAGGGTTTGGTAGAATCGGGGTCAGTAAGTCACAAAACGAATATTTATCGCAAATTTGACATAAAATGACAAAGACTGAAGACTTACACAGATAATAGTATAGACGTCGCGGTCCTGGGCAACCGAGCTTTGCTCGGCATTTCGAGTTTGCCACGGGAAATGATAATTTATAGCAGCAAAAGTTGCTTATGTTCTAATGCAAAAATACACATTTAAACGTATATTGACACGTAAAGTGCCATTTGTAGTTTATCATGTAGTGCTATTAGTTGTTAAGAACGAGTAACATAGCAACAATATAGTTAACGCAAAACTTCACTAAACAGCATTAAATAAAACAATGTTAACATATTTTTTGTCTCATTTTCCATAAAAACACATATATATGATAGTATAGTATAGTAGTAAATAGATAGTAAATTTTACACTCAGCTGCGACGATATACATTATTCTCATTCCGATAATTATATGTATTATGTCACCAATAATAGCGCAGCGGTCGGAGTGGCAATAACAAATAAGCCCATAAAGATTATTCTGTTCGTTACATGAAAAAGCAATACTTTTATTTAGATATTGGCTCTATATTGGAGGCGGCAGTCGCTGAAAGCTTTTAAGTGCGCTGTAATAGTATATTTGGCCGCGATCGAGCCCCTACCCACCATTAACTTAATTGGATTCAGTTCGGCGGATCTGGTGGGAGCCGGTTCGCGGGCGAGTCCAATATCGGTGCCAAAACGTTCATTGATTCTCTCAATGTCATTAAGGCATTTGTTGATTGTTTCCACGTACATGACCGGCAATTAAATGATGTTCCCGAGTGCTGCTGCCCTGTCGTATTTTGTCCCGAATGAAAACGACACCTATGGAGCCGGAATGTTAATTCATCCTTAATACGTTTAACAGATTAGACTAGCGACCGTCACGGCTTTTATCGTTCAGAGACGATTTGCGTTCTTTTATTGTCTTTCATTCACGTTAATTGCCTTCTTATTGTTTTTTTTAGGGTTCCGTACTCAAGAAAAAAACCCTTACGGGTTCACTCGCGTCTCTATTCGCCCGTCTGTCACAGCCAATTAACTTCGCGACTATTGAGTTGACCGATTGAACTGACATTTGTGTATATATTTGTCACCCAAATGTGTAACTAATAAAGGAATTTCAAATATCAGGGTCACCTTTTGGGTGTAAATACGAAAATTAATAAAAACATATTTACAAACTTTACCATGTAACACATCAAGTGAAAGGCTTATTCTGAGGATCTTATATATATATATATATATAATTTTAAAATAGTTTTGAAGTAATTTAATAAAATAGGCAAAATCGACCATTGACCCATGTTCCGAAACGGTGCTTAAAACAGTACAAACCGACATTCGCTTAGTACCTAAGTCATCGGTCAAGTGTGAGCGAGGCTCGTGCTGAGAATCCGCAAATGAATGAATGAAATGAATTCATTTGAATTTACCACAAATACATATGTTTTTGGTATGGAATTTCATATATACAAAGAAAACAATTTTTCATCATCTGGGTACTTGTTAAAAATTACTGAACATATCAGTATACCACTTTAACCATTTGACGTGCAAGTATTTGTAGATTGTTTGCGGTTATTTATCCTACTAATATTACGCGAAAGTTTGTGAGAATGTATGGATGTTTGCTTGTTACTGTTTCACGCAATAACTACTGAATGGATTTTGATGCATCTGTAAAATAATTTAGCTTACACATCAGAATAACACATAGGCTATAATTTATAAAGATATAATGTGAATTATCCAAAATATAATGATAAGTGTCAAGTAAGTAGGAAAAAAAATCTGTCATCTGCGAGCTATTCTGGCGTGAGCCGCAAAAACCGTTGGAATTACACGTATATAATGTACAATGAAAATGTTTATCTTAAATAATCCTACAAAAAAGCCCGGGACAGCATATATCTATCTTTTATATGTAAGCCATTATCGTCAAAATAGTGAACCATAAATACAACAAAAATTGATAATTTATTTCTAACACACATTTGTGTGTTATATCAATTTGTTACTACTAACAAATTGATCCTTATATCAAAATAAATACATTTATCGCATCTGGTGTTTAAAGTAGATAAAGTTTGTCATTTACACTACATTATTTCGATAAATATTTGAATAATTATGATGATAAATAAGCGAGTATGCGATATTATGGTGCGGTCCGGTGGCAGGGTAAACCTTAAAGGTAGCAGGCATACATTCGAGCACGCTATGTTTTTCCCACGGCCAGCTATACGTGTATTTCTCACCCGTTTCTAAATCGCAAAATCTGCGTGTTTATACTGACCAAAATAATCGTTTAACATAGTTTATAAAAGTATATTGCGGTAGCTATTTATAACTTTTGCATTGCCATCAATCACCATATATATCTGTACCTATCTATCCTTACAATATATAGCGTTTAAAACATAGCACGAAAATATTTGTCCGCAAAAAAACGCATATACATTGCATAAAAAATGCTAATTTTCGTGGTAACTGTTTAAACGGTATCTGGAGAAGTTTAAATGCTGCAGTGCAGTTTGTTGGAGAGTTGTCACAAACGGGATAGCACAAAAAAATTTCCCTTCAAAAATAAATATCCGTGCCAAATTTGATGGTGATCGGTTGAAAAATATAGGAGTTAGAATGTTGCAGCACCACTTGGCTGAGAGCTATGAAAAATGTGAATAGTATATAAATCTTCTTTATGGAAAAATACATGCCAATTTTCGTGATGATCGGTTAAGCGGTATAGAAGTCGATAAGTTGTAGCGCAACCTGGTGGAGAGTTACAACAAAGCAGATAACACGTTAATCTTTTCCATGGAATAATACATGTACATGCTAACTTTCGCGGTGATCGGTTAAATGGCATAGAAATTGACATGCTGCAGTGCCTAGAGGGAGTTGCAACAAAATGAATAGCACAAACAAATTGTGATCATAAAATACATATACACATCAACATTTGTGGTGATCGATTAAACAGTATAGAAGTTGATAAGCTGCAGCGCCACCTGGTGGGGAGTTACAACAAAGCAGATAACACGTAAATCTTCCATAGAAAATATATGAAACCAAAAGAAAACCATGGGCTAACGTTGTGCACTCACTGTGTGCGTGTGGCTGTGTGAGTGTGGCTATGTCCAACACTATGCCTGTATTTATTTCTATAACCATCTCATCGATTATGTTTAAACGTAAGACAACTTAATATTTTTTAGAATATGCTATGTAAGTAAATCAGATAAGAAATAAATTTCTAGGAATACATAAATATAAGCCTGTGTTTGTTTGTTTCTTTGTTGCAGTTTATCAAACAGAACAATTAGAAACCCCTTATTTTTTTATTTGTACAATTTATAACTCGAGCAATAAGGAGGATGAAAATAATGTTAGATTTTTAACTTATTCTTTCCTGTTTTGAGGAATTTGTAGACTATACAGAAAATTTCAATTTTCTAGGGCTACTAAAAAACCCTAGTCTTTTTAGTAAACCGGGTATTGTGAGAAACGGAGATGAACACTTGAAAATACTTTGATTTTCTGTCCTTAATTCAACTTATATAGTGATTTTCAGCTGAAAATCGACGGTATTTTTATAGCTATTTAAGTCTATAAAAAGTACCGTCAATTATTGTTCAACGGTTATAAGACCGTTAATGTCGAAATAATGTATATTTTTTCATTCTAAATGATTAAAATGGCATAGATATGAAGATAAAATTAAATAATTTACATAACTCCATTATTACGTCCCGTGTTGATAATTTCAAATCTCAAATGGAATCTAAACGGAAATAATGAGAGATTAAAAATACGCTGAATCGCCTCGAGAGAAAGCACATTAGTGGCGTCGTCCGGTTCGCGGGGGCACTGCCGCGTCCCGCTGTGTGATGATTATTACATCATAGATAATAAGCACCATTAAAATTAAAGTGTATAATTTTTAAATTGTTTATATCCTTCAGTCAAGACGTAGATTTCTCGTTAAATTTTCAAAATTTGAAATAGCCAACTATTCTAAATTATTAGCCCAATTAACTCATCTTCGAACTTGTTTACGGTAATCATCTATAAAATAAGTGTGCCAAGTTTTGTTAGGATCCCTTGAGAGTTGTGGGCGTTATCGCAATAACATTCTCTCGATTTTCCGTAATTGGTACAATTTTTAAAATATTATTAAAGTGGTAAAAATTACTATAAAATAAAAGTTAAAAAAGCTTATTTTATCAGCTATTACGTCATTTTTAAAGAAATGTGCTAAATCTCATCGTTCAAAAGTTAATATGTGATAAAGCCATTGAAATATTGCTATTTAACATTTTAGAAATTTTAAATGGCCACCATTTCTAAACTAATTAGCCGAATTAGCTCATCTTTGAACTCGTTAATAGCCAATAAAATAAATGTGCCAAGTTTCATTAAGATTTCTTGAGAATTGCGGGCGCTGTTGTGATGACAAGCCGTAATCTATCCCATATATGTAAGTAGTTCCCTTTTGTACATAAATTTACGTACACTCAACGCAGATAGACGTAAAATTTTGTTTTCCCCTTTTTTAAAATGTATATACTTCTTTCAAGGACGCAGAAATAATTCATACATTTTTACAGCTAAGGATCTTTCTTTTATTCGTGACTCCGATCTCTATCCTGTTCCAAATTTAAATTCCGACTACACTATCTGTTTTGATTTATGTCTTGATCTAAGTTTCTATCCTATCCCTGCTATCCCCGCTTTCCGCCAATTCTTTGTCCGATCTTGCTATCGACTTCTTGCTCGGATTTTGTTTTCGATTCCCATACTGATGCCGATCATTATTATATCGATTCTGCACCCCATATTTCCATCCGCGTGATGTACTATTCTTGTTGTGTTACGTTCGTCATTGCCTTGTTAATTCAGGTAGATGCTTTAATTATTGTAGTGTTTGTGTAAATATCACTATTAGTCAAGTTCTTAACCCAATCTCGGTGTTGCTTTTGGCTTTGATCGCAGTCCTAATCTCGTTCTTTTTATTGTTATTGATCCTTTGATTGCTATTAACGTAGTGATTTTTTTTTAAATTCCAAAGTCTTATCAAAAAAAATAATTGAAATGCAAATCGTATGTCCTCATAGGAATGATCATAAAACATATCTGTGACAAGCCGAACAAAATCAATGAAGTGGTTTTCGGGATTGAACCACATAAAAAAAAATACAGTTAAGTCTATATGTATAAAGTCGTGGTGGTTTAACCTGTGTAATAGAATTAGCGTTTACCTGTTCCCGTGAAGGTAACATAACAAAAAAAAAAAATTTGGTTGCCTGTAAAGTCGGTATACGGGCGAAAGTTTTACGTGACAACGACTTTGAATGGTAAAATCATTTTAATGTGAATATTCATTCGTATAGTAGGAAGAAGGATGAAATAATAGTAACAATTTAAAACATTTATTTATACAAAGAATTATATTTAAAACATTAATTTATACAAAGAATCTCGCACTGAATTTCATATTAACAAAATTTTATTTTTACCTTTACACATACATACGTATTTATATACAAATATACATACAATAACTTGCAATACATTTGCAAGCTATGCACTAATTCTCTAGTGCTGCGCGCGCGGCAGACCGATCATAGTTGAGTGGGAGAGAGACAAGGCATTCGGCGGGCCTCTCTCGTTCGGTGACTCATCGTTACGTTACCGAGCGTTACACCTTTTTCATAAGTGACTCCCAGTCGCAACCTAATTTAAGACGTTGTCACGTCAAAAATGAAATCTAATCCATAGACATGGAAATGAGACCAGGACAAAAGCTATGTGACCTTTGCAACTCATAAGGTATATATTTAAAAAATCCGGTCAAAAGAAGATAAAGGTTATAAAATTTACAAGCATGCGTGCCAATTCTGAGGAAATGTTCTTTTCAGAATAAAAAAATAGTCTATAACACTCAGGGACAACGTAGCTTCCTATTAATGTAAACATTTTTAGAATCGATCAGTAGTTTTTGGGATTATTATTTACAAACAAACATAAATCAAATAATTTAACAACAAACAAACAAAATTAGACCTGTACTGTGCGTCTGTGCATGCTGATCTTACGACGACTAGCTTTTAGTGATGCGTTGAGATGCGTTCAGGATAGAATTTAAATTTCTCGCATTAGCGTTCCACCCCTTGCCTGCGTATTTGTAAGTTTTGTGATAGCTCTCCAATTTAGATCCGGCTTTGATATACTTCCTGTATATGATGTTACAAAGGCATAGCAGCTCTTCTGGACGGATATTCAGCTATGATCAGATAGTTGGTTAGCCGGATGGCCGGATCGACTATATCTTGTCGGATAATCGAAGCGTGGATCGCAGGACGAATAGATGGGTTGAAGGCGGATCAATGCTTGGTATGGAAAACAGGATTGGAGTTACCGGGATTGGTGCCATCCCAGAATAGTAATGTAGAACTGTGACAAGAATTGAAAGCAGGCTGGTATTGGAACTGATTAGGGCAGTGGGATCAGAATAGGCAATGAAACCATAATTAGAACAGATAACAGGATTGTCGTTGGGATTGTGATTGAAAAAAGGATACATGAAAAACCAGAAGAATTTTATTCGCTCCTATCCCGCAGGTGAAACTGTGAGTGATACTTCATTTTTATGTATTAGTAGGACAAATTAAGAAATAATGTAATTTACATTATTTTTAATTTTAAATGGTTATTATTTCATCCCCCCTAATAAGACTTTATTTATAAATATACGGCTTCGAATATAAACCGTATAGGAATTATACTACAAATTATTAAACACTTCCCGGTTGAGGCTTGCAATAGTGCGACTAACGATTCCTATTGATACATTTGCCTTCATTGAGTTCTACACTTTGAAAGCGATCATAGACTTCCACTTGATAACTTGGGTATTGACTTCGAAGTGAATTAAGAGTTGGAAGGTGAGCTACAACTCACAGTGCTAATAGAAATATGCATTTCAAGTATGCATTTAGAAGCGCAGCTTCGTAATTCTACTTAATGCATCTCGAATCTACGTGTCTGTATAAATTGTAAGATAAAAGTCTCGCGTATTGTAAGATCAAACTGTCAGAAAGGATGATCGGTAGCAAAGTTTCACGAAATCCCCTTTTGCATTCGGTCGAAATATATGTTTTGATGTTATGGTCTGTTTAAATGTGATTTATGTGATTTAAAGAAAAGTTTACCAACTCATATAAATATGTCGTATATAATCAATACTCTTGTAAATTAATAATAACATTTGCACCAATTGATTCTTTTTAAAATTCGAAGGTCAATTGACGATGTGTTCAAAATAACAAGTGGCATACGATTTTGAATTTAGACAATAGTTAATTAGAATTTATGTTTAGTACAACAGAAAGAAGGTTTGGCTAACCGCGTCACTAATAGGATTAGACGACCTCGAATTGGAAAATATAAAATGTTTATTAGTCTACCGTCTTCAAGCTGTTTTTTTTAAATATATACGAAGAAAAAAAATTGGGTGCGTGTACTGATGTACGCGCGTGAGAAGTTATACTTCTTTGGCATCATTAAAAAATAGTTTTTAATTGCATGCAAATAATTAATTCCAATAAAATAATAAAAGGACTGGAAAAGGATAGTCAACACAGTCAATAATGTTCAGTTTAAATTTTAAAATTGTTAATTCGAATTGAGCTAATTAACATTCATTATCAAATAATACCGAAACCGTAGAAATTATAATACGATTTTAACATTAATATTGTTGCCATTTAAGTACCACAAATACATATTTGTAATCCTAATACAAATAATTTAATATATTATAGAATATGTAAAAAATAGACTATTCACTCACCCTTATTATTATCATCCTTAAAATCACTACTCTAATTTTTTTTAGTCAAATTCGTAGGGCTTCACGGTTTGGTTAAAATAAAAACTAAAAAAATCTTCAATCTTCGCATTCCCACGGTAACACGTAATAATGGTGAGGAGAAAATGTTTCTTAAATATTTAGTTTAATATTAGCGAAAACTGATGAATTCAATTGGTCTAGTCATTATATATTAACCTTATGATTCAAGCGACATCGTAGCAACTACAGTTTAATAGTTGCTAGGATAGCCCAACTATAGAAAATGGTTGGGTTAAATTCTGAATAACGATAACAGTTAATACACTTTTGTAGACTTTTTTTTAATTTCACTTATCATGATGAAAATACTAATTAAATGAAATATAATACGTAATATGACGATTTATTTTTAGTTCCAATAAACAGATTTGTTTCCGATATAAAAAATTAAATAAATAAATATTTATTTTCTTACATTAAATGTAAAATAAATTCTCTCATTATTCGAAATTCGAATTCGAAGTGGGCAGCTTCAACCCGTTAATTTTGTGTCACAGATGCACGCGCATCTTAAAATTTCACTCTCATCATTTTTCATAACGTGCCTAAAGAAGCATAACTTCAAAAATGCGATACCCATGTTTGCGATTGCGACATTCCACATTTTAAACTTACATCAAAACTGAAATTAGTTTATTTTAAACGTTAAATGATCCTTTGTTATCTAATTCTAGAATTATATTATAATATTTTATTGTATATAAATCCTAGATCCCAAAATATCTTCTTATTTTGGGAAAACATTTAACAAATTTTGGTCATCGTAAACTTCTATGGCTATCATAAAGAATGACAGTCTCTTAACCACAGGACAAAATATGCGGTGTTACTGACTTTCATTGACCCCAAAATCTATTTTTTTTGGCTTTTCCTCTAGTTTTGGAACCAGCATTTGAAAAACCTTCTTTCATGTACTGATGGGATGAAATAAAGTCGTGAATGCAAATTATATAATAATAATAAATAATCCAAAATACAATACAAAGTTTATCATACGCCCCCCGTAGCGTAATGGCGTAGCGCAAGTGCGCGCATCCTTTCGAAGAGCTGTGGTTTAACTAATGGACTTTTTAAGTCTTCATTAATATTAAAAGTAAATACACTAGCTTACTCAATACTGAATTTTGTATTAAAAATTGTAAAATAATTTTATAAAAAAATGGCAAGATAAGAAAAAAAATAAAACACACTCACACTTATTTTCCAGAAGGATGGGCAGAGACTACAGATTTAAACATGATACGACTTTTGCATATCTCTCTCGTTTCATTGCTGTTGAAAAAATATTTGTCAGCAATGTATTTTTAGCAATTTTAGCACCTACTTTTCTTATATCCATATACGTTCTGAGAACACTGTTTCATTCAATTGACAGATGAGGAATGGTTTTTCTAATGCCAGATCCTAGACTACAATATTGTAAAAAAATGTTATTAAATCATGCACCTACATATTTTGAATCAGAACAAAAACGTATATAAACGGTTTTTTATAATTTTACAACATTTTAATGAAAATTTGACATAATTATTAATTGTAAATATTATGTAATTATCCGCCGCGATGACTTATAATTTTTTAATTCTGTGTAATTCTAATAGAGTAATTATCATCTGATTTATATAAAAGTATTTATAGTTGTACACAGCTGTATTTCGATTGGAGGTTTAGAAGTCACCTTGCCTTAGCCGTATAGTTACAAATGTTTGCACTGATCTTCCAATTATAACTTATTTATATTTAAGCGATATATATATGTTCTGACTCAGTATTTATTGAAAGTACGTTTCGAAAACGGTGGAGTGGCAAATATTTGTCACAAGGCGAAAGGGCGCATGAGGAAATTAAGATATTGGTCACTCCCTTTTTGCTTAAATATATCACTTTAGTGGACTGTATATGCAGCCAAGTACACCGGTAAATTCAACATGCAATTCAGATTAGATAGGTCGGGATGATCCTGGAGTACAAGGCAGTAGTTCGTCCCGAGGAATCAAATTACTAAAATAGGCCACGAAGCGGTCAGCGCTTCAGCTCCTTCAAGTCCTAACCAGTGCCTCAGGATATTTATATGCGTATATATTTAATTTAGAGTAGAGGACGAGTGCGTCTCTGGCGCGTTTGAGCGTTAACTTTCATGTCACGGTACCACAGTGACGTGCGGATGGTAGTATGGGGATGAATGGGCACTGGAAATCTAAACTGTATGTAAGCAAACAAACAAGGTGGCAAGGTGGCATTCAAACGGTCTTATTCCTTATACATATTTGAAAATTCGCGAAGATCAAGTTACCGAGAAGAAGTGCAAATACGATCATTAGTTTCAACTATTACTGTCCACGAGATCATCTTAGAAAAATATAAGCAATAACTTTATAAAAATTAAATTGTTTACATTCGCTTAAAATCCGGTATGCATACAATAAAGTAATTAAACTGTATAACTACTTGGCTACCCTTAAATTTAACCAGTATTCGTGCTCGCTCGAAAGTACGTGTCCGGAATATAATTTGATGCCTCATCCCAGACGGCTGTCATCTACATCTTCGCACGAAGTGTTGCTGTACTGCATTCACTCTTAGAATCGATACAGTCCAGACTTCAAACTAGTGCGATAGATTGATATCGTATTGTTGCATCCTAGACAACACCCTGAACTGTGAAAAAGATATACCAAACAGTCTGTGTATGCTTTAGATTGATTATCTTGCTTTAAAAGGGTAAAATCTATGATTATTGAGACATTGTAACTTTAGAGTTAGGCTATCTGGCATTTTCAATACGAATATTAAAATCGTTTGTAAGCCTGATTTTAAGGCTAGCGTAATTACAGAGCTTTCACGAGTAATTAATATTATTTTGAAAGCGTATATACGTTGAAATAATGCAGAGTATGAAAATTTTAAGTTCATGTGAAAGTTTTAATTGTTAAAATTCATTAGCAAAGCAGCAAAGAGAGTTTACAGCAAGCTGGCGACCACACATTAAAAAAAAAACTGGCCAAGTGCGTATCGGACTACGCATAGTGTAATTGTCCATTACAATACGCATAACAAAGAGCACTTTTTGTTTGACCCTACGAACATATTAATTAAGTTCACAGTTTAATGGCTAACAACTTTATATAAGTAAATTGTATAAAGTTGTTATTTTGTTTTTTTTCAATGGAATTCAAACGAATTTTTTTTCCTCTCCGAGTACATAAATTGATTGACTGTACTCGCTATTTTCTAAAAACTACTTAGCCGTAATAGTTTTCTTTTTAACTTCGTCGTATACACTACTCTCGTGAATTTTTTCACTTATCCAAAAACAACCATTTAACATAAAATACTTATAAAGCTTAATACGTCGCCAACGGGTCCCTGAACCGAAAAATGATTTCCACACACCTGCAATATTTTTAAACGAACTAGCCACCAACCACACAATGGGATCGATGAGAAAAGAATTCATCTCCACCTTACTAGTAGGAGTTTATCTCAACAATTTTTCTTTTGACATTTTATTTTACCGCTTTAACATACATACCCATGTAAAATTACAGCTTTATATTACTAAGAGTCTCTGAAATAAGGTGCGGACAAAAAAATTGATGGATATGACGAAATTTGGTTCCTTGTAGATTACGGAAACCTAAAATAGATTTTTAAGGTGTTAACAGCTTAATCGGCACATAAGTGTCACATATGCGATTTCGAATAGTATCTATCCGTTGGTTTCACGCAATAAATAAGATTCTAGCGGATGCGTTAGGGCAGGGAAATTTTTTTTCGTATTTTATAAGTAAAAGTTGCTGCAGAATATCTTTGGTTGTGCTGATTCTATTTGACTAGTTTTGATGTCATTAATTGTTGAAAAAATGTTTTAGCAGATAGTCGTATCACATTAAGCTTTATAGCCGAAAAAAAAATTCGCCTAGGAGTGTGCATAACATTTTACACGAACGTTTGGAGATAAAAAAAGTATCCAGGCGTTGTATACTCAGAATGTTTCCCGACGCACAAAAATAAATCTCCAATCCCTAAGAAATTTAAGGCTAGTCGTTCTGCTGGAAAGATCATGGATTCTCTTTTCTGGTGTAGTAAAGGAGTGGTCATGATAGAGTATCTTGTCCGTGAAGCTATTGTTACGCGTTGTTTATATGCAGAATAAATAAAAAACTTGCGTAACGAAATTCTGAAGGAACGGCAAAGCGAACTAGCAATTGTTTTATTCCATCAAGTAATGCCTCAGCTCAGAGATTCGCCGTTGCTGTCGCTGCAATTCGAGATGAATATAGAGCATCCTCTGTATTCACCTGATCTTGTTTTTAGTAATTTTTGCCCATTTCCAAGGATAAAAGAGTATCTCAAAGGACAGAGATTCTAAAATATTGAAACAGTAGTCGCTGCAGCACAGTAAATATTAGGTGCTTACGATGAGGAATTTATTGAGAAAGGAATTTTAAGCTTAATAAAAAGATTAGTGTATTAGGTTAAAAGATAATTTTTTATTGAACGCCTCTCGTATGGAGGGATTTTCATTAAAAAAATTGTCTTCATTTATCGGTCTCATTCGGTAATAAGTATTAAATAGGCTCCACATTTATAAATTTAATTTAATGCACGAAACCGGGTTACGCTTACTAGCCAAAAGGGTAACGCAGCAGGAATTTAAATTAGCTCAAAAAATCTGCTAACTGTGTTGACTAGGATTACATGAGTAAAGCCTGGAGTAGAAATTAGAGACTTTTAAATAGAACTTGGTAAGTAGTCAATCAGGGATTGTCGTCCACAGTTTAGAAGCAAAGCATATTTCAGTAAATTACTGCCTTTCATTGCGGGAACAAAATATTATATTGAAAAATGACACTATTGACTCACCTCCGGGTCAATTTGTACAAACACTAGGTACAAATGTTATAACCTAAGTAGCAAAACTTCTGACCATTGCACATAACGAATTAGATCCATATGTGTTATTAATCGAATTCAATGTAGTATTTAGAAAATTATTTAATGGTCTATTAATTATAATGCCATTTAGTTGTGTAAACAGAGAGGAAAAAAGATGTTTAGCGATTCATATTTCAATATAAAGTGTCTTCCCCGTGTTATAACAAGGTAAATAGTGAATCACAAAGTTTAGTATTGCTACTAGATTGTACTATGAACGCGCCACAGAGACGCGGTAAATACAGATTGAATTTCCGAGGAGGTATATATCTTTCACTCTATACATTTGTATATTAATTATTTTCGATGTGATTCTACAAGATTTTTATTAGAATAACAAGATTAGGCGAAGTATATAACATAGTAGTATTGTAAATCAATTACTTCATTACGGTTCTTGAAAATGTACATAAAATTAGAATTTTTTGGTTGACATAATCTTATGAATAAATCGGGTATTAGTAAGTTTTGACTAAGGAATCCACGCCAGTTATTCATTAACCTATTAAATAAACCATGTGGGTCCTAATTTTATGTGATCATATGGGACCACATATCAAGCGTTCTAATCTACGTACAAAATTCACACGGAATGCGCATACGGCGTTAAAATTCTATTTTATATTGGTAAAATAACTCTAACGTGGTGACACTTAAGTAAGCCAAAATAGTAATAAATTCCTTAATTACATAGTTCATAACAAAATAATCAGATACAGAATATTTGTTTATATATACAAAGACATACATATGTACATTACGTACATAAACACTACATGTATACTTCATTACAGAATAGAATTTATCATGCATCGTTTCGCAAATATGAATAAAACCACAGTAATTGAAGTAGCTGCTTATGAGAAAAATTGCTCAGAACATCCACGTAGAAATATCGTATTGACAACCTTAAGAACAGCTGACACATAGGTACAATTTATCATCCGTGGTACCGCGTCGTAGCGGGGGGCTGGGTATGTCGCGTAAGCGCGGTTGACCAGTGATCTTCTTCGCACAACCGCGATCAGCCGCGAACTTGCACTGATAAGCCACAGGTATTTTGTTTATTCACTGTTTTTTAATTTTCTACGACAAAGACGTTTTTTTTTGTAATGATAGTATAGTATTAGTATTCAGTTAGTAGTTAGTAATAACTATACTATAAGTATTACGTTGACGATATTGACGTTTTCGAAACTAAGATTGTGTGTGATTAACATTGAAGTGTTTAATAACAATGCCTTCCATTGCTATTGAATATGCAATCATGATTCATTGCTGGAAAGTTTACAGAGGTAACATTGTTGCGGCTTTAAGACTTCATAATGAAACTTACTCTGACAGTCTACAGCCTGCGAGTCTGCAAGTACTATTGTGTGCTGCGTATCGATACAGCAGTTTTTGTATCACTCAAATTCCTTTTTATTTCTTCAAAGGGATTGAGTACTACCACTATTTTATTAAGATGCAACCACTTTTCTGGAGAGATTTGTGAAATGTTATGTTTGCTGGCAAATAGAATCTTTGAACTTTAACAGCCATTCAATCATATGGAAAGTGCTGTTCCATCTAAAATGACAATAAGAAAACTTATATATATATATATATATATATATATATATATATATCTTTATCAAGTCCTACATACAGTTAAAAAGCTGAAAATGTGACGAATAACAATACGATATAATACATAAATAAGGTACCATTCACATTTTTATTAAACATCGTAACAAAACATGAATAAATGTCATAACGTATTTTAATTATATTATTCTTATTGAAAACGTTTAATAAAATTAAAATAATATCACAATAAATTAAATATTTTGTACTAAATGGTTGAGAAAAATACGCAATGGATGAGTGAGCAAAGCCGCGGGCGGAACGCTCATCATAATTTATGCATAATATATATAAAAAATACCTGGTAACACAGTCCTGAATAAAGCGAAGTGCAGGTTGCTTGGTTTGAATTTTAGTCAGCTCATCTTGAGTTAACTGTGAATGACTAAAATATCTTCTTGCACTTTGTGGTTAAGTTCTTCACTTCAAGGGTTTCAAGTGCAGAACGAACACACAGTTGCAGTTGATGAACTATGCAACTCACATCAGGGTGCATCGGCCAAATGTGTTGTTCTGACATATTTCATACACCATCTCTAATAAAACAATGCAATTGCTTGTCCTAGATGTTACACTCCCGCAGCATCATTTTGAAATTGTCGCAAATTATATCACCGGCGTGTCAGCCTTGAAATGAATAACATTTTAAAATAATTTTTACACGTATAAAATCTTCAGTAATCCCATGGGCTGTTAGGCTCAAAAGCGACACGATAGTACTAGGCTCGGACCAAATATCCGTGGTGAATGATAGTTTCAAAATTATTTTGAGCATTTGTCCAATTTTGGAATCTATTCTGGTATATATTTCATCACATACATGGTCAGCAAAAAATTGATTCCCTATTAATTGATAATTTGGCAAAGCCGTTTTCATAACACGGCGAAAATCAATGCCTTCGACAATATTGAACGGAAGATTTTGTAAAGCGATTATTTCTCCGATCATATCATCCATTTTCTTTGCCTTGGGATGTAATGTGTCCTAAATTTGATTTTAACGTGATAACATCTTATAAATCGATGAACGCCGGCAGCACAAACGAAAAAGCATGACTCATTGTCGCGTTCCGCCTGCGCCAACCGTGCGAGCGAGAGCACGGATTAAGCGATAAGCAGGATTTGCTTAATTGGCCTTGACGATTGGCCTAAGCGTTCAGCTTATGACGCATCTATCTCTCTTCCACTCCATCGGCCGATGCGTCCGAGCAGAAGAGAGACAGCGGCCGCACATAACCTACACGTGAACTGTTTTGTCACTGTTTATACAGTGAAGTGAAAAGTTAATGTAGTTTTCATTGTTTATTACAACAATTTAAAATAAACACAATAAGTTTCGGGTGTAACAAAGTGTTTTCAAACTAGCACTCACTAATTATTTACGGCAATCAAATTTATATGCCACCTGAATGGAATTTTTTATACATGACAAGAAAAGCGTTTGACTCTTAACTTAATTTTTGTCGTTAATCACGAGTGTGAATTACATAAAAATGTTGTGTACAGAAATTTAAGTTTAAATAGAATCATAAAAGCCCATGAAGATTTGCTTATTATTAATAATATCAGTTGCTATACTTCAGCTAGCAGATACATTTTGCGTAATGGCTCTAGGAAAGAAAAAAAAAATTCGCACTACTAAAAGCGATGCAATTTTAATAAAACATCTACATGCATTTATCAATTGCTAATAAATTTGTCTAACAAATCGCTTACAAAAACAATTTTTGCATTTTATAATCTTTATTCAATTGTACATTCATAATCGCAATATTCATAAGTTGTGTGTGTAATTTTTTGTTTTGTTGTCTTCAAATTTGTGTGTCGAGATAGGTTGTGAAGTTCACGTGTTGTGTGAGGTATAGATCTTTTATACAGGCGTCTATTCTAATCTCGCGCCACCTCAATTCGCCGCTCCTGAACGCGGGCACGAACGAAATGTAGTTTCGTTTTTTTTCATTTTCTTTTTCGTCTTTCATTTATTTTTATGTCTACTGAACATCTTGAATATCAATATTTTTATTTCTCTACTTTTTCAAATAAAATAACAGTGTATAATTAAAATGAAAAAGAAGTTTAAAATAATAAATCAATATTAAATAAAATTCTAATAAAGTTTTTTGGTTTTATAATTTTTTTAAAACTTCAACGCACCGTTTTTTATATGGAGTGACCAAAGATGGTAACTCTTAGTACACATCTAAGTTTCCTATCCAAGTGAACTCACTTGATTGCGAGACTATCGCTGTTTAAAGTTTCATACGACGAAGGCGTAACTTTTCACCTACCTTCCAAGCGTGGATTTCCCTGGCGATCTTTTCTTTCACAATGAGCGAGATATATTTTTAGCAACTTCAAAAAAAGGAGGTGATTTAATATTCTACGCACATGTTCGCAAATGTCTCAGAAACAGCTCAACCGAATTAGACAGTCGTTTTTACAAGTTATTTAATAAAAGAAACAAATTCACTCAAGCGGAGATGTACTCTTTGGTACATATAAAATGTTGAATACGCGAACTATGATCATTGATTATTATATCATTAAGCTGTTATTGTCCTACTTTTTCATGAATAATAAGAGAAAATTAATATTTTACAAATTAATTTGAAAATAAAACTGCATAAACTATTTTCAATATCGCATAAGACAATACTCAATGATCACTACTATGTTTAATGATAGCTATTATATAATAAATTATTAAGATACCTGGGTTTTCGTAGTTTGTAACGAAAACGGTATACACATGAGATAATTTTATTCATAGAATTATACAATATAATTCATAATAATTTTCGCTTATATACGATATCTTAATTATTTGAATTTCAACATAAAACGCTACAACTCGTACAATTTTCAATAATCTATTTTTTCAATAATCAAATGCACAAAATAATAAAAAGGCCAAATAGCTGCCGAAATGGAAGTAGATTCATTTTATTTTCATATGTAATTTATATGAAATAGGTAATTTTGAAATGTTGTAATTTCTAAACCAGTTAATAAGTTTGACTCAGAACTCAATCTTTGTAATTATTCTTAGAACATGTATGTTGAGTTTCATTAAGATCTTTAAATAATTGTAGACACTATCGTGCCGATAAGTCCAGCATTGTATCGTATATATATATATACGCATAAGTACATACATATATAAACTTTTTGAATCATATATATTTTCTGACTCAGCTCGTCGAGTTTAGTCGGAAAACTAAAAAAATTTTTCAAAAGTTGCGTCATGAGGACAAATACAATACATAGTTAGATTTTAATGAAATCGACTAAAAAAAACAGGTACGAGTTACGTGGTAACTGTTTCTTTCTTTTATTTGGACCTATAAAGCATATTACGTAGATATGGATTTTACTGCTCGATACTGTTCGAAGTATTTCCATAGAACGTATAATATTTAAACTCTATGACAAGATATAGTCGAATAACTGGCATTTCAATTTGTAAAGTACAATCTTCATTTCGCTATTGAAGAAAAGTTGTCGAACGTAGTGTAATTATGATAATTTTCCTTCACTCTGCACTTTTTACTACGTTACCAACTGTTTTTTACTTCTTTACTTAGAAAAATAACCGCTTTGACGGTCGGTTTATTTCCTGGTTTTATCGCAATTATTTGAAAGATACGTTGATATGTTAAATCAATAAGATTCAATTTCAAATATAAATAATCATAAATCGTGTTTATGTAATGCCCAAATCTGATATAAAGAGACATATTCTATCAACCGATAATAGTTACATAGAATATATGAACTCAATTTTAAATTTTTTACACATAAATTGTTGAATTTTTACCATCGTACCGTAGATTATCTTGCGTCGGAAAAGAAAAATCATTGTATATACTTTGATTTTTTTTATATTATGCGGATAGCGAAATGAAAAAAGCCGGACTCTTATAAGATCATTTTGTCGTTCATCTATCTGTCAGTAAGAAGCTTTTTCGCAGCACTGGGGAGAAGTGCTTGTACAATCCACATAACGGCCCAGTCCTCGGCGCGGATTTCCTCTAAGAAGTGGGAAATAAGCCATATCCCCCCATCGCCCCTCCCTAGCGATGGCCTAATGCGTGTTGGGAATTTCACACGCTTTTGAAGATTCTGATGAACCTTTTCGCAGGCATGCATATTTCATCATGTCGTTTCCCTTCGCTTTTAGAAGCCTTTTGAGGAAGAAACTTTAAATTTGACGTAGTTAGGCACATCACATTTTACATATATTGTAACTTTTTTGTTTAGTTAAAACAAAATAATTTAAACGTAGAAACGAATACTTGTAAAAAACCTTTTTATAGATAGAGATAAATTGATTAGACTATTTTTAATTAAGTATATGCTTTCCGTATATGCTATATATATGTTGATGCTATATATATGCTAAAAATGTACCAAGTTGTATAATAAGGAAGAAATCTAAAATTATTATTATTTTATTTCGTTGGTCATTTTTGAAATAAATTTCTTTAGACGTAATTTAAGAGTAAATGAAATCTTTTTTCCACGCAAGAAAGCTTCATAATTTTTATATATCGTTTATAAAACGTCCGCGATTTTTATTTGAATACATAATTTAAGATTGTGATAATATTTATGTAATTATTTAAAAAATGATTAAAAAATGAATACTTCGATTTAAAATTGACAAAAACTAACGTCACGCGTGAAAAATTGCGTATCACAATTTATCACAACTTTTGGGGGTTATTCCCATCGACTTGTTCATTTATGTGTATCTTGGTGTGATTATGATAGGACATGAGACCTGATGGCAGTTTGATAGGTAGGTATTCGATTGGGTACTCCCATAATTCACAATTGAAAAGCAAATGGCAGTTCATTGTTCGAGTGGTGCTGGTCTACTCTGTAATTCTTCAATGGAGAGAAATTCAAAGCCATTCATAGTATTATCTCAGATAACGAATTATGAATTTACTTACATGATCCTGAAAGAAAACACTTATCCGCAATTTGGGTTTTTGAAGACGATCTTAAGCCAACAGAAGTGGTACGTTCCGTAGCGTGTAGCTTTGTTTGTACTGAGAAAAGGACATTTTGCTACAATTTCATTACAGAAACACAGAACTACTACTGCCGGTTGGTACATCACGGTTTGCTTGAGAGAAATAGTGGCTGAAATTTGTACAGATAACCCTAAACGTCTCATCATCTTACATCATCAACACGAGCTTCCATACTTCTCATAAAACAAACTTATTGAGATGGAAAATGGAATTAATATCCCATCTACCTTCCAATTTTGATCTGAGCCCTAATGGTTTCTTTACGTTTCCTAGAATGAAAGATTTATTACGTAGTTAGCGGTTTGAAGACCGAGAAGTGCCGTAGGAACTTATAGATAATTTCAAATTGAATTTCTGTTTCAATTATAGGTTTTGTTGTATTTCTGTTTCAAAAAATACATAAATTGTAATGGAGAATACTTAGAAAACAATGGAGAAATAATATAGTCATACTTTGCACCTTCATTTTTTTTTATTCCCGGCAGTTTCGGTGTGCCGTTCGCACCATGCCCGACAGTGAGATAGATGGCTCCAATTTTATAATAAACTTTTAAGAGTTTGGTGCTTAAAAGAAATAAACTCAGTTTTTACGAAATCACTCATGCGTCTCATATGCCTGTCATTACCTCTTTACCCAGAAATCTAAAACTTGTCATGGCAAGACATCATATCAATCCTTATACTTTTAAATAATTAGTCTTTGAAATTACCACTTTGTATTATAGAACAAAAATTTATTGTCGCTATTTCCTTATTGCATTTACTATTACACTTAAAATTCAGAGTACATAAAGTCTAAAGAAGGAATTATAGAAAAAATTAAATATCCTCATATTTTTCAATGTTTCTTTTCCATGTTTCACACAGGCGAATAACGATGGAGCTGTGTGGTGGCTTTATACACAAAACAAAATATAAGGGGATTCTGTCAAAATAATTTGCTAATTTTGGAATTTTCATAGAGCTAATCCGACTAGCAGATATTTTTTTTATGTATCTGAAATACGATGCCCCCAGAGACGAGTTCGATTCAAACTTGCCGGTTATTTTGTCAGAGCACTCTTAAATGTGTACGGATATTGCAGCGAACTTTCGCCATCGTGGCGAGCTTAAGCACCGGGGTTATAATTCTACAACTTTACACCCGCTACGCTGTTGTCAAGAGTTCGCTCGAAGTTTCATTGAATGAAAGCTGAAACACTTAATTGCACGGCCGAGAGAGGTCTACACAGTCGCGCGCGAATTATTTGAGGCGAAGTTATTCAGCTGGAGAGGTGAAGAAGTTCATTAGGTATTCAGAGTACCATTATTTGTGCCACGCGAACACCCGCCTCGGCGCCCACCCCGAGTTCTACTTCCAGATTGATTTCGGAGATATTCACTCGAAACTCGATAGTTTCATCACGTTCGAGTTCCTATTCTTTTACCGAACTCTGTCAACGAGAAGCGTTTGCTAATGTTTAGCCTATTTAAATGTAAATTTTAATGTTGCCGAGGCTTCGAATAATTGTAAGTAATTTTAAAAAAAAAATACACTACACTCGCTTAATTTTCCTTTAGGTAATTCAAACAAAGGGTTTCCGTCCTGTTCGAGTTATTGAAGAAAGTTTCGGAATTAAACATTGAACATTAGTCGAAGGGCGGCGCCGGCTGACCTCTCCGCCTCATTAGCGATCGGGTCGACAACGTGTCTAATGAAAGACGAACATTTCATTAAACAAGCCGTACCGGCGTCCGGCCGCTGGGAGCTGCCTCCGAATTAACTCCGCTGGACGTTTTCCCCGCAGCCTCGCCGGGCCGGAATTAAAATCTAAGCGTAAGAGTAGAGTGGCATTCGAGACGGAACGGCTCGGGAACGGCCGCGGCCGAGACAAATAGCCTTATATTGTGTAATAAAATAATTGGGAGACGACCAGCGGCCGGCGGACGGACGATTTATGTGCGCCGAACCCGGCCAGTTCACACAAATTGCTTAATTGAGGAAAAGGCTTTGTTTGTTCTCGTTTTTCTGCGAGGACGGAGGCGGAGGAAATATACTCGGCTCACTTTGCGCCCATACGCCCGACCCTCCAACATGCTTGACAGGTTTATAAAAGGGAATTTGAGAAATGACGTAATAATTAATGCACCCTCGACCTCTAATTATATTCATTGCTAAAACAATATCAATATAATAATATTTTTTAACACGTTTAGTAATTTTTAATACATATTTTTAATAAAACTAAAATTTTATAATAGTAAATTAAACGTTTGAGCGACGTACTTCCTTGTTTGACGTATTAACGAAAATTGAAGGGTTTATTGTTTTGTGGATTAATTCTTGCAACTTGGTTTCCATTTATTTTATTTCTATTTATTTCAGTCCTTGTCTTCATGTATTAAACCGACAACAATACTGTAACATATATGTAATTGCCCTGAAGTAAAACTAGATTACGTAAAACTAAATTCGCATCAGCTAAAGGTGGATATCTCTTTGTCTAGTTTTGCTTGGCATTTCAAAGATACACTACCGTGGTTAAAATGTCTTACCATAGTATATTTCTACGTCATGATGATGGTTTAGTTAATATGAACATTATGAAACATTTCGATGTTTAATAGAAATACATTTTATTTTGTATAATTTTAATAGGTTTGCAATAAAGATGTCAAAAAGTTACTTACATACTTGAGCTTCATCGTTTGCTTAATCTAAACTCAGACGTTGCTTAATCCAAATGAGACATCTAGAACAATAACGAAATCTAGTCTTATTTCTTTTAAGTCAATCAAGACTAGATTTCGGTATGGAGAGTTTGTTAGCATAAAGCGGTAAATAACTGATGCGGAGAGATTTACATACATAAATGTCCTAAGAGGCTATAAAGCTTTGAAGGCTATAAAGCCTCTAATGCTATAAATGTCAATTATAATATAGGCATGTCGTCTATTAAATAACTTAAAACGATGAAATAAAATAAAAGTAAATATGACTTGTTCAAAACAAACCGAATGAAATGCATAACCATCACTTTCATTATAGAAAGTTCTGGAACAATTTTAGAAGAAAAAATGACATAAACTCCCGGCATTCCAATATGTCTATTAATACATATATATATATATATATATGTATGATAAACCGCAATCTGATAATATAAGCCTGAGAATACGCGTTTCCCTATTTTGTAAGCGTGCACTCACCAAAGAAGACTGTTATAGAGCTGTGGTAGGTACGGCGACAATGTGCGCTGCGGGTGTATTTTGCAGCCGCACGTAGTGAGCCATCGCCGTCGTTAAACACGCTTAACTAGGATTCCGCGGTCCAGTCGAACCTGAGTATACTTCGTGTCACCTGCACGGAAATGAAATATTAAACATACTCATGCTTAACATGTGCGAAACTAGACATAATACTCACATTAAATACACACCTTATGGGTGGCGGATATTCTTATCTGGCTACATACATATTGAAAAATAAAAATACAAGTGAGTTCATTAAAATCAATTACGAAGTAATTTCAGTTCACTTTAGATTGTAGACTCAATAAATTAGAAAGTTATTTGTAGGTATAAACCATTTAGTTTAATGTTCTTATTACAAGCCAGACAAAATCTTGATAGCTATTGTTTTTAACTTCTTGTAAAGCCAATTGACATTTCTACAAAAAAATTGTAAGTCAATATTTTCATTTTATATTCAAATGAAGTTTATTTTGTACAAAAGACATTGTGAACGAAAATGTACGAAAAAAGGTCTCACAAAATAACTTGTAGATTTTTTACCTATTGATCCCTGAAACCTATTACGTTTTCTTCAAATACGGTATAGAATGAAGGTAGTCTCGTTCAGACCGGTTGATTTGGTCTAAAGATATCGGTGCTGTATAAATACTCGTATAAATAAACTATATTTTCAAAATAAATTTTTCATTTATTTCTTGATTGATTTCCCAATAGCTTAAACTTAATCGTTTATTAAGCTCAAAAAAAGTGTTAAATACTGCAAGTCTCTTTCAAATCGTTTGATTTGTTTCAAAAATGTTTTTGACAAAATATTTCGGTTTGAAAGAGCGCACTAACTATAGATAAATAATGGATCAAAAAAACTCAAAAGTTTTGAGTGGTTTTTTAGTGCTTAAAGAGTTAAAAAATGTAATTAATAATGATTTTTAGCCGGGGAACTGGAAAACAACTATAAGTTTTGGGATTGGTCCCAAAGGACAACTGTTACCAAGATTTTTTAGCATTCAAAGTTCTTTGTCCATCGCTTAAGTTGGGCATCCGTTTCAATAAAAGTGCGACAGGGACCGAGCTTTCTCAATTAACAAGAACAGAGGAATGAAAATGACATCAAAGGATGTACGTATTAAATTATTTATCTTTTGAGGGCGTATTGATAAAAAATCCTTATGAAGGTACTTTATACAAAAATTTTGAAAGTCAGATCGGAAGATTTTTTTTTGATTTGCTTATTATTATATTTAAGATTGACTCAATATGTGGAGTGCTTTTTTCATTCTACGAAATAAACGAAGATTTTTATGATATTGGCCTTTTTAAAATGGACCGTTTGGCAATTTACGACTAGCGTGTTTGATTGAGTGTTGCAGATTACTAATGTTAGTCAATTTTTAGAATGCTTTTATTAACTTTACTTCTATGTATGTCTCTATTTAACTAAATTTTAAGAGGATTTTATTTCACTCATTTTCAGTTGTATGATGGTCATGAAATTGGAAATTTAGCACTAAAACTACATAACGAGACAACGTACCCTGGTCGTGTTGGGCTTGTCAGAATTGTTTTGATGAGCACTTAAACCATGATTTGTTTAAACCAGTGGTTCCTAACCGGGGGGTAATTACCCCCGCAGGGGTAAAACGGAGATTCTAGGGGGGTAACACGGGATGGCACGAAATAGTATTAAAATAGCAATAAACAAAATAATAGTACGGTAAACGGTAGCACGGCGCACTCATGCGCGCGGCTGACGGCGACGGCGGCGGGTGAGCGTTGGCGAAGGGGAGCACGGCTCACGACCGGCGACGACGCGGCGCGACGTCTATTTTGTTTACCTAAGCTTAGGAACAACACGCATTTTATTTGTTCCGCCGCGCATTGCAGAAATCGTATTTTTGATTTGTGTACGTAGGTATGTATTAGTTTACTTTTGTTTTAGGTACCTGAAGTAGAAGCCTTCTGTCTACTTCATCTGGCAAAAAGCGCACTTATAAAGAAGCATTTATAAGTGAGGTTTCACAAGCATCATAGACAAAAATATAGAAAAGCCTCAGTGTGTTTTATGTAATAAAGTGCTTAATCCAGAAAGCATGAAACCGAGCAAATTAAAAGAACATTTTGCTAAAGTTCACAAGGAGTTCGCAGATAAAAATATAGATTTTTTTAAGAAAAAGGAGAAGATTCTGAAGTCTTCGCGCATGGATTCTACAGGAAATATACAGAAAGCAAATGAATCATGCCTTCAAGTTTCATACAAAATTGCTTATCGCATTGCACGTAATAAAAAACCACACACTATAGGAGAGGACCTCATCAAACCTTGCTTGTTAGATGCAGTAACGCTTATTATTGGTGAGCAACATGCAGCTAAGATTAAGCAAATCTCACTCTCAAATACTACTATTCAAAGTCGCATTTATGAAATGAGTGCCGATATTCTAGCAACCGTTATTTCTGAAATCAAGGAAAGTCCTATGTTTGCGCTGCAGTTGGACGAGTCCACAGATGTTGCTTCGTGTTCACAATTATTGATGTTTACACGATACATTAAAGATGATGGTGTAAAGGAGGAATATTTGTTCTGTAAATCTTTGCCCACTACTACTCGCGGCAAAGACGTATTTTAAACGCTAAAAGAGTTTATTGAGGAAAATGGCCTGAACTGGTTAAAGTTGGTTGATATTTGTACAGACGGGACGCCTTCCATGATGGGCATCCGTTCTGGTTTTCAGGCACTTGTGAAAAAAAGTTGCTCTTCAAGTTTTCGGCTATCATTGCTCGATACACCGTTACGCTTTGGCTGTGAAAACGCTTCCACCAGATTTGCTAAACACGTCGAGTGACATAGTAAAAATTGTTAATCATATTCGAGGCAGCGTTACTAACTCAAGATTATTCAAAGTTTTGTGCGATGAAGTTGGTGCTACATTTAATGCTCTTTTGTGCTATACAGAGGTACGTTGGTTATCAAGAGGCAAACTTCTAAGTAGGGTTTATGAATTACGAGAAGAAATTGGATTGTTTTTTGAAAATCAGAGAACACAAAAAGAAAAAGAATATTATGCAAAAATTAAAGACCAAAAAATTTGTTCTAAAGATGGCGTACCTTGCTGATTTTTTCACTGAAATTAATAGTCTGAATATCTCACTGCAAGGAAATGAAACGAACATTTTGACGTTGCAGGATAAAATCGCAAGTTTTTGCGCAAATTGGAACTTTACCAACGTAGAGTCCAAGCTGGTGATGTGTCAATGTTTACACAACTAAGTGAGCAATTAGTAAATAATAAACAAGACAAAATCACGTTTGAAAATTCCGTGGTTCAACATTTAACTGCCGTGATAGACTCACTGCAGCAATATTTTCCGAACATGGACAGTCGTGAGTCCTACTCCTGGATTTTAAGACCATTTTACTTGCGTGGATATTTTCAAGGACGAAGATGTGTTAGCGAAAGTAGAGTTTCTCGGACTGCGGAGAATAACTCATTAAAAGTTGATTTTCAAAATGATAAACGGCACATTTTGGCGAAAAGCAGCTGCAGAATACCCTATTATAGCTGACAGAGCTTTAAAATGTTGATTCCATTTGCTACAACTTACAGATGTGAAACTGGTTTCTCAACTCTTGTTACATTAAAAACAAAAGCCAGAAACCGTCTGAATGTTGAGCATGACATGAATGTGCGTTGAGTGAAACCGAACCTAATATTGTCAAACTTGCGAATGCAAAGCATTTTCAACCATCACACTAGTTAACCTGAGATTTATGTATTACTTTACTAGTTACCTAAACGCAATTTCTTACATAATAAACATATTTTCGTTCGAATTTGTGTGGTTTTAATTATTTTAAATTAGCTAGGGGTAAACTCAATTCCCATACTTGTTCACAGGGGTAATGACATTGAAAAGGTTAGGAACCACTGGTTTAAACGGTCTAATGATTTAGCTGGAAGATTAGTATTAAGATTCCATAACAGAACAGCGTATCCTAATTGTTTTTTGGCTTTCCCAAATTTGCGAAATTCTGTTGTAAATACAATATACTTGGGGGTGTTTTGGCATCAACCTGAAAATTGCAATGCCGTGTTCTCACCCGAGACAAGGCGAGAAACGTACTGAAGGCTGAATAGTATGACAGTTGTTAAAAATGTCGTGTAATAGTAACCTCAGGGCGTCGGGCGAAATTTTGTTCTAAGTAGTCTCGCCCCTCTACGAAGTACTGACGAGGTGGATCGGAAGGATCGTGAAGAAAAAAAGTTACAATAACTTCGGTAGTGGTTCTAATTTTTTAATATTTCACTAGAAAGTAAGAAATAAATTAATAGTTTAAAAGACTAAAAGGAAACACGGTTTTATTAAGCACTAGTATGTAGATACTAAGCTAGGTAAAAATAACTATTGAATTTGTTCTTACTGCCTACCCTGAAAAAGTCTGAACATAAACCATGTCTGTATTAAAATAAGATAATTAAGCCTAACAGCGTGGGGTGCTTTTTGACATGGTTAAAACATTTTGTTTCCTAAGCACCCCATGCTTTTACACTGAAATATTATTTCTAAAAACTCTTTTAATTTAGACTTTTCGTGGTAAAAGAAAGAAAAAATTCAAAATTTATTCTTATTTTGTGCAGTATATACCCCATTTGTAATTGAGTTATTTTTTATTTTTTATATACTACCAATTTTTATATATGAAGAGATTTATTTCATAATTATTAAATTTAATATTTTTGATTTCATAATTAGGAACAATTTGTAACTGCTATATATTCATTTAATAAATAATGTTTTATGATCATTTTCTATTCATTCCTTTATTGAAATGAAAACTATTTAAACATTGGATGGGGAGCAACTTAAAAGCATTCGCGACCGAAACGGTCACGTGACGTGATGTACTGTAGGACATTTATATTGTGTTTTCTTTTTGTTATTTTAAATGATTATGTACGATTACTGTGCTGTGAAAAGTGACTATAAAATATATTGTTAATTTATATAGGAATATAATTTTTGTTTATATATAATAGAATTTTTATTATGTTACCAGAAGCCTATTGTATCGTTTTTAGCAAATAATCAAATCTTTGTCAGTGCAAATAGCTTAAATACTATTGAAGTGAGTGATAACGATGCAGAGAAGGAAGAGAATTGAATACAGATATTATGTATAAGGTAAAAACGTATGTTCATTATTATGTTAAGTTGTATTTATATTAAGTACTGTGCTTGCGCAGCCCGTCATATATTTTGATAATAAATAAACCGTATGAAAATGAATATAATTGATGCTCGGAGTGCCGATAGATGTCAAAACCAGACTAATGTAAACAGTTTTAATTTGTAAATTTTGAAATATTAATTTACGATACAACAACTGCTTTTAATATCCTAAAAGGAAAACTAGATATTATATTATAATTTTAAGCTTTCACTTCTAACGACCGTCTACATGACTGCCCATTCCTTTTTATTTATACCTTTTGTTAATTATTTCATTTTAAATGCGCTCGAAGGTCGTGAAGAGCATGATATCCGTAAATTTTATTCCTATATTTAGTTTTTAATTGCCAATAGGTTATTGGACTATTACGATGAATCGTTTTAAATTCTTTTTTATTACAAAATAGGCAGATTTTCATTATATTTTCGAACAATCCATTGTATTATGACACTAAAAATCAATATCGAACTTTAAATATCCAGAACCGCATCAAAAATGCTGTTTCTGTAATGGCGTCGGTCACGTGACATGTGTGACGTCACATAAAAAAAAGACAAGTGAATAAACCTTAACT
>BGZK01003067.1:0-33009 GCA_005406025.1 Eumeta japonica | reverse complement strand
TATAAACCGGGGTTTTCTCTATTTCTATGTTTAATTTTTTTTAATAAAAAGCCATGTATGGTTGTTGCGATAGTATTTATGTCGATACAATGCAACATAGTAAACTTTGATGATAGACATATTTGAACAATACAGTATTTGTGATTTAAAAATGAAATTTTATGTGAAATTACGACCGCAGAGACGAAATTAATCCGATTGATAAATGTAATATCTCAAAAAGACTCATCTCCTTATGCTAATAATGTCACGAATACATTCAACTCACAATATTGTAAGAGTGAAATTTCAAGTTATCGTTTCTAGAGAAATACAATTGCTTTTTATTGGCTGATATCAATGGTTCTTGCACGTTAATATTACATTAAGCAGAACATTTCAATTAAATTTCAAAGTTTATAACTTACAGTTTCGTTTAAATTAAACTTTATACGGTCTGTTCTAAGTTCTTATGATAAATTTTAGTGAGTTTTCTCATTTATCGGAAAAAATTTGTTATTTATATTTGAATTCTTGTAATAGGTTAACAGAATTACTTTGATAACTTTCGTTGTTTTATTCAATTAGAGTGAAATAAAATATAAGTACAGATCTCAGAGACAACTAAATATAGTGAAGAATAATGTCGAAAACAAAATTTACGACCAAAAAAACATCAAAATAGATTAACTTGTCGGGGACTTACACTGAACTTCAGACAAATAAACAATGAATATTCAAATAAAAGTCTCAAAGAAACGTCTCTCTTTTTATCTTAGTAGGAAATTTATTATAGTTAAAAAGGCTTAATTTCAATGTAATAACATTGGTGTATATAGATAGATCCGTAGCAACAAATAAGATGGTCTTATAAAACTAATCTGGTCTGTAAAATTAGATTGGTTTTGTATTAAGTCATTCGCGAGTACTCGACACATTATTCGGCAACAACAAAAGAAGGCCGGTCCTGTTCGAGTTATATTTCAATTGTCTTTTCTGTACGATCGTTTCTTCTCTTAAGGGCCCGTCTATATACATCGATGCATAATAAGTTTCGCCTAAACTCTAATTTCTTGATTTAACTTTGTAAGACATAACTATAGCTCATAATCATCTAATCAATAGAACTGTATTCGATGAATTTAAAATATTATTGTTCAGTTTAAAGTTTACACGTTGTAAAATTTATAGTTAAATACATATTGGTACTTGAATCACCTACAGTATTTTACAACTGCCGGTTTGACTTTGTTTATGGTTTAAAACGCTCTAGGCCGATTTTTTCGATATCATCGGGCGTTAATACATTTTCCATATTATCCGCAGTGACTACTCGAGATGTCCGCCCACAAATTTCGGAGGGCTGACCTAAGTACACATTACTTAGCTACAAAGCCTTAAAACAAATAGCGCTCCCGGGAGGCCGGCGAGTGCGGCCCGCCGAGCACGAGGGCCGGCGCGCGCGGCGGCCGCGTCACTCCACTCTACAGTAACTCGAGTTGATTGTTTGTACTCTGGACATAGATTTTTCCACTTGATTGTCTGATTTGATTTGGTGGGTGCATCTCCCGGCTCCCTTGTTAAACGAGACGCTCTCGGATTACATTGCCTTGAGAATATATTCAGTTATCTACTATTTTTTTCTCTCTTCAATTTAACAAGTTGATTCGTTTGATTTCAATGCGTGCATTTTTCAATTGCTTTCCGGCTACTTGCATTTTGGTCAGTCGAATTCAACGTTAGTGTAAAGTGTTCGCTTGGAAAAAGACTATAGTTATTCTTGCTCTTTAAAGGTTCTATTTGCAGATCAGTTAAGCTATTATGGTTAATATGGGCATATTGATCGGTGAGATATGATGATATAGCCAATGAAAATATTTGGAATGTGAAATTTAAAGCTAACCACGTAATACTAATAAGAACCTAGTGTATCTGTACATTGAACGTATGGATGAAAAATGGAAAAGGGGCGATTAGAAAAGGTAATACAAGAGAAAACTATGATTTTTATACTTGCTGTCTGTTTGTCTGTTCGCTGATATTTCTAAAATTATTAAACGGATCTCAATTTTGTTTTCTTGGGTAGATAGACCGTAACTTGGACGACTTACATATAGGTTGTATTTAATTTAAGTCGGATGTCAAGAAAAACAATGATGTTTTCGTTTAAAGATCTACCCTGAAAAGTCATAAAGGAAATAATAATCTCTAGGGTTAACGGCCTATAGACGTCACAATGCGGATGAACAACAACGCTCACGACGAGGATCACGACATGCTCGATTTACTGAAAAACGAGGAGAAATTGAGAACGGGACCGAAGTTCAAATCGAGTAGACCGTAGACTAAGACAGACACCGGGGAATAGATCGGAGAGAGACCGGAATTAGAAACAAGAGCTTGTCTGAGATCGAAAGCAGGAACAAAATTGTTATTGACAGCAAAACTGTTGAACATAAAGGATATAGGAACACATTCTGTTTCTACCTAGTCGAAGCTGCAGACGGAAAATTCGTTAAAGATATGGGATAAAAAAAATGAATGACAAAATAATTCAAAGGCAGTAAAATAGATATGTCAAATAAAAAAAAAAGAAAAACACTTTCTAAAACAAATGCACACAAGTAAAATAAAATCTTCGAAGGAAAACTCTCAAATAAAATTAAAATAATATTATCGGCCATGTTCACGCAATGTTTGTGCTAAGATAAAATTAAGTTGTCAGAAATTAAAAATAGGCTTGGCTGTATTTTATTACAAATTGATATCAGAAAAATTTAAATATTGGTGAAAACTTGTCATATTGAAATACCAAATCTAAATTCACATCGCCTTCAATTATTTCTTTAACCATACCACAATTGCAATTTGCAGACAATCCTTAAACGAATCCTCAATCACATCACGTTAAATCTTTTCAAACCTGATCGATACATTGTTTTATGAAAGTGTTAAAAATGTTTCAACAAAAGATTTTCTAACTTACCAAACGAATAAGCTAATCTAAAAAGACTCAGCAAATATAAGTTCTTGAGCGACGTTATTTCCTCGCAAAGTATGTGACGAAAAATCTCGAACGAAAGCTAAATCCAGATAAGTTCCCCTCGCTTCCTGTTCGCGGGCTGACAGCCGAGGTCGCTGTGACGAATCCCGCGTCGGCGGCGCGCGGGCCCTTTGTCTTGGCCCTTAACCGGCGCCTTCACGCTACGCAACTATGACACGTCTTAACAAATCGCTCTCACTGCAACCCATCCACCTATTTATTTTTCCCCTTTATTTATGCCGAGGCGAAAAATGGTAAACGTCGCTTTGTCTCAGTGTTGATATGGAATCTTGTCAAAGTATAAAATGTTTTTTTTTTTGTTAAATACTCCTTTTGTGTTAAATCAGAAGTTGTAGTTTCATTTTCCATCGTAATAGACAATATATCTTTTTAATCTTTTTACATCTAGCTAGTGGACCCGATAAATGTTGTTTAGCTCGCTATTGGCGAGTTCGACAAAGTTCTTTTAGTAACTTGTACACTAAGTAACGTTTCCAAGCTAAGACGCAAATGACTTACCCTTGCATTGGTGCGTGCGTTAAATATAAAGAGTTCAACATCAGCAACCAGCTATGATACACAAATATAATTATGAATTATTCTCAGGACAGTTATTGATGAACTCAGATTTTAATGGTCAGTTTTATAAAAAATATTGGAAAGTGATGGGAGATTAATTTTAAGGTTATATGTTTTGATATACAATTTATCAAAAAAAAAAAAACATAGAATCGGGTGTAATTGTGAATCTAAACCATCCAAGGACCTAGTTATACAAACGCAAAAAACTTCATCATAATTAGTACAGGCGTTTAGGAGTTCAATTACAAATACGCGTATAGAAGAATTGTACATATAAAGATTAGTATTCGGATATACTCAAAATCGTATTTGTTGGTTTGTTCTCTAAGTATATTCGCACGCATCAACGAAACAACAGTTAATTTGATTTCCTTTTTCGATAGAGATAATTTATTAGTTGGAAAGTGCTATACATACCGTATTTTGTATCTAGGTAAAATGAACGGTTCTTGTAGAATGGTAGTCATAAATACATAACCCTAAAGTTGATGAATCGATCGGAATAAAACTGAGTTTGCAGATTAGTTTAAATGTTAAAAGGGGACGGAACTCATTCCTTGCCTGACGGAGCTACAGATGAAAATTAATCAATTAAATACGACAATTGAGTCACATTGATGTTGCGATCCAATCGACCTCAAATCAAATTCAAAAGACGTCAACGACAAAATCAATTTCTTTCTAACTGCGGCCTCGCACTTAAAATTTGTGTGTCTGCTAGAAGTATTTTAGAATTATAATAATAGATGAGTCAGCGAGTTAGTGTATCAGTGCAAAAATTAAAGAACTTCCGACTGGTAATAGTTTATAAATTATAGAAGATAATTTAGGAGTATAGCTAGTTATACCATGTATTCTCGGTCACTGACTATTGAAACGTTACAATTGCACAATGCTCTAATTTTGATTTATACATAACGGACTTAGGGGGTCGAAAGGGCCATGTGGTTTCGAGAAAAGGACAATACGGCTGCATATTGTATTTAGTGAGAGCACTATCGTATCCCAAAACTGAAATTTTTATATGTTTTTGTTTCATGATGTTCAGTAGGCCTTTGTAGGCTCAACACTATGAAAATTCAAAATATGAAATCTGTTTGTTTGCCACCTTATAAGTTTGATGAAAAGTGAGTGAGTGTGTCAATGACAAAATTAGAACTTCTACGGGAAATATTTGGTTCATTTTAGGTAGAAATAATAGATGAATTAAATATAGCTAGTTATAATATAGCTAGTTTTGGTCACTGAAAATTCAGACTTCTAACTTTATCCACGACGAAATTGCAGGGGGGTCGAAAGTGCTCTGAGAAGTTTCGAGAAAAGGATGATACGGCTGCACTTTGTTTGTTTGCTTTTGATCGACTTAGCGAGGACGATGCTGTGCCCCCAGATATTTTTTTATAGAAGTTCCATACAAATGACAAATTACTAGAGTAGAAGACTATGTACGATATTAAATAAAAATTGAATGGAAATATTTTGAGTGTATAACGATAATGAATGATTTACACGTCTAAAGCGGGTGTTGTTTTTATAGGTTTTCAAAAAATTACAGGTATGATATTTTTGTCAGCCTAATTTGAAAATGTTTTGAATTTGAAATTTATTAACAATTAAAACTTATAAGTTAAACCGAGCACCTTCGAGATTACCGACATTCGTTTCAAAAGTAGTCTTATTATAAGTAGAATTTGTTTTGTTGACAATTTTCAATATGTTGATTTGATTTTGATGATTTTTCACAAAATGTATGAAAAGTGTATTAAAAGGCAATTGATATATGAAGTTTTCGAAATCTGTCACCTCCATTTCTTCTGTTATTTATAAAAAAAAATTGTAGAAAGTTCATTCATTTAGTCTACATAAAGCTGTCTAAAAGAATGTCATTTAGATAGGTTTTAAATGACATTCGCTACCCTCTTAAATTTTTAGTTCATATTTTCGTTCTTGTAAATACGGCTGTTTGTGTGTACATCTAATTCTTATTTTACTAAGTCTCATCTATTTTACCAAGTAAGACCTAAATGCAGTTTGACGTAGAATCTACTCAAAGCGAAGTGTCAACTTCAATTTGAATATCGCAGCTTTGCGCGAAGTTACTCGAGTTTTCTTTGAAGCTAGACATGTTATTAAATTTTCAGTATGTGCGTATAACTCACAAAAAAAAATATTCTTAGGGACGACTAGCATCGATCTTATTACGATGTCTTTTATTTTAGAAGCTGAAACAAAATATGTAAAGTAGTATAGATTTTTTTTTGTTGTTGTCGGTGACGATGTACTGCTCCCGTGTACCTTATTTATGTACCTGTCTTCGCATAACCTTCATTACGTCGTCACGTTAATGTGCCTCCAGTTATTGATCGGCCAATGTACCCAACACGATACGGTCAGCACTTTCTCGAATTATCTGACAAGTAAACAAAAGCAAATGATTTGGCGCAGGGTCGATTGATTCAAATCCGTAGACATTTTTCGCTTTTTCCTTTACCTCCACCTTTTATTCCATCAATTAATATAGCAGAGAGAAAAAAAAGATGGTATCGGCGAGCTAGTGGATTTTGTGCATTTTGGTGCAGTTAACCTCTTATGCTTTTTTAATTCATTCTTACTATAGAAACATTAACTTACTTCATTGGTATATCAACTGGTGTAATAGATTAGAATTCCTTAGATATTAAATAAGCTTGAAGTTGGCATTAGTAAGATATTTGTTATCTTTATAACCTGATATTACTAATCTTTGTTATGAAAAAAGAAACTACCAGAACAAATCACACGAGTCCAACTTCGGGTTGTTATTAGGTTATTCAGTTCAGACCACGTTTCGATTCCAATATCTGACCAGCTCAAAACAATATTGTCAAATTATCATAAAAACTAAATATACCTATAAATCAGCTTATTCTGTCACCGAGAGCTGGATATACATTGACTTCCAAAAGTAACACATAGTGTGTGCTTACGCTATCTAGATAGATAAGGACTAGGAATTGAATATTGTAGTAGTTCAGACTGGTAATTTCTGGTAGGTTCAGACAGCTACTGAAGAAGTCTTCTTGAAAAATGAAAAGGAAGACCACCTGCAAAAGAAAATGATATTGCATAAAAACATCAAAAGTAAACAAAAATAATTTTCGCAACGCAGTCCTTCCACCACAAATAGTAGTGAGTTCTAATTTAAACCATAAGTTAGTTATTTTAGTTAGCTATGAAAGCACTTATTCAACAACTTTTCATAAATGGTTTGCTAATTAATTATCTGCCAACATTATTTTTATAATAAATACAATGACTTGCCAATCGCACGACAACATCTAATAATTATTAGCGACCTAAATGCTTTATTTGTGTTTGTTTACATATTGCATAAATGAGTCCAGCTAGCGCAATGTTCGATTATGAGTATTTGAAATATTTTGTACATTATTTTTATATGATTAGGTTGGTGCGTGACTGCCAAGTCTTTATATTTATTATATAAATAATGTTGGTAGGTAATCAATTAGCAAATAATTTATGAAAAGGTGTTAAATAAGTGCTTTCATAGGTTGTAACTAAAATATTATAACTGATTTGGTTTAATATGAAATCTCACGATTTTTTAGGGTGGGAGGATTGCGTTGCGAGACTTTCATTTTCGTACATTTTATATTTTGATGGGATAACAATTTCCTTAATACACAGCCTGTTATGAGACGCGTTTTAAAATCGGTGACTATTTTTCAAGTTATTCATTCAATAAATTTGAAATATGGCTATACAAATTATAAATACAAGATATACATCTTGCATTTATGTTTGTGAAATGGAAAACAAACTTTAAAGTGTCATGAATAAATAAAGAATTATGAATAGAGTACAATCTACGGTAAAGAAATACAGACTAATATAATTTGGCCACGCGGACAGAAACATAAATATTAATAGAAAATGTTAATAGAAAACATAAATAGGAACATAAAAATAAATAAATATTACTTAATCAGAAAAGTGAACAAAGGTACGAACGAGAACAAAAGGGAGAGTTGAGACATGGCAAATGAGGATTTATGTTTTAAAATGTAGTAAAAAATGAAATTGGTGTCGTTAAAAGCTGAACTACTCAAATAACTAAATAAAGACATTTTGAAGGGATGACTGATACTGTAAGTTATAATCATATGCGATTATTAAATGAAGACTTTATCGATTTTAATTCAATTATTAAGACAAAAACCTACTTGCTCATAAAATAAATTTATTAATCTATAAGAAAAATTATTACACTTGGACATCCAACTATGGCGTGGTGGTGCATGGTGTAGCGGTGGTCGGTGGTAAATAAGAGCGGTAATGATTCCGTGGTTGTGCTGTTACCTTACAATTTAAAAATACCGGAATCGAATCTGGTCACGGGTGAATCGATCAAAGAGTATTTAATTAAAAAAGATATTTAAGAAAGTGCTTTGTATCTCAGCGAGAACTTTAAGCCGCAGGTTCCGGCTTACGTCATCATATTCGTGACAACGTCGTTGGTAGCCCCCAGTCCGCAAACGACCAGAACGAAGAGCCTAAGATTCGTACCTCTCAATCAGAAACAATAAGATTTTATCTGAGGATATGTTTGGACAGTACGGTAAATAAAATATGACGCAACAACAACTTCAATTATTTGTCTATACGTATTGCGTCTACTTCTGCTCGTCTGTAAAATAAAAACAAGTATGATAAAAGGAAGTGAAGAAATTTGTAGAAATTGTTCTCATAAATTGCTAATGGTCGGTTAGTGTTACATGAGGAAACCTTAAAAATACTGACTCCAATGACGAATAGTAGCGTTATAGATGTAAGAGATTCGTAGTGGATGGTAAGACTAACTATGAATGGGGAATGATTTACTTAAAAGTGATTGTAAAATGTAATCGGTGTTATGGAATATACGGTTAATATATCATTTCATATTAGTTGAGAATCCAAAAAACGATCATGTGCACATCGATCGTTTAATAAATGTTCGAAAACCTACGTAACTAAAGGTATTTTAATTTAAGAATTGAACTAACCACTAGGGTTCGCCACCATCGTGCGCATATATGTCCCGATATTCTATAGAGTCTGATGCACAGAAAGCGCTGAGCGAGCGCCGCCCGCCCGTACGTGTGGACTCGTAATGAGCGGCTAACGCGATTATCGGCCACGCGGGCCGCATCGCAATTTTATCAATTTCCAACTATTTACGATGCGATGCTCAGAAATTGCGGTGGACAAATTAGGTGAAGATCTCTTGATAATGAAATGAAATTAAGTTCTTTGAGTCGAAAATCGAATTAGAAGCTTAGGGAATATTTGTCATTATAACTTCTAGTTATCATCAAGGATAGGTAATTTATTTGTATAATTTTATATCTGTTAACAAGAATAAGGTCATTTAACTAAAATTATCCTAAAATTGTAAATATTATATCATTTTCTTAATAAAGGCTGATTTTAAATATTTCTCAAAGTTCTTACATTTATTCTTAAGAAACCTCAGTTTATAAAAATCTCGTAATAAATAGAATATGCAGGATTTAAATGCGTTAAAAGAATTGCAATCTATGAATACATGGATTGTAAATGTTTAAACTGAAAAATAAATATAGCTAAATATCATAGAAAGGTATATACAATTTTGCTTATAGATATTGCGAAAGGATTTTCAGTAAGAACCGCTATAACCTATCACGAAAATACGCCTACGGCGATTAACAGATGAATATAGCGACAGTTTACGTCTGTCTTAATGGCGCCGCTGCGTATACCGACCCTTATTATGTATTTACAGGCCGCATTTTATTATCCGGGTTAAGATGTTGGAACGGCGCATAAAAGCTGTAGGAAGGAATCCGCAGTGGAGAGGGTGGGCGGATCGGACGCTCGTTAAGGGATGTTTTTACGACCATCAAACGATAGCGCGAGACGCCGCGCCGCCGCCGCCGCTACACGGTAAAGCTTCTTGTCTTTGATGATTTCAACATTGTATACGTTCGGGTTTATTTTCAGCTTTAAAATCCGTGACCGACTCTTAAGCTGTGCGAATACGCAAGTCTATGATTGTAATTAAATCCTGATAATGTTTGTCGTGGTGGTCTGAAAAAAAAACCATTGTATACAAAAATAAAAGGAAGTATGTCAGATAACTGCATTTTCGGAATATAATCTCCATTTTTCGGTTTTTGTCTCTAATAATTTCAAATAATAAGAGGACTTCAGGAGATGTTTTGATGCCAAGTTTCAGATGTTTAAAATATAAGTTCACTGAAACTGATATCAATTTTTATAATAACCAAATCTATAATAATTCTTTTTTGGGGCTTTCTTTTTATTGATTCTTGTAAGTTAATACGGTTTTGTCATTCAAAGGACGAAACCAGAATCTCAAGAATAATTCTCAAAAGTAAAGCAGGATGAAGTAATACTCTCGTATAGATATATCCAAACATTTACAATTATTGAAACAAACTATTGACGTACAAACCTTTTTGCACTTAGAGTAAAACGTTTGTCTTATTAACTAGTTTTGTTTAATTACCACTTAGCAAATGAGTACCAAAATCACAGTTTAATAAATGTCAGCTGTAGTACTGTCGTCGTTATTTAGTCGACAGCTGTAGCGAAATCTCTTTTGTACGTGCTCAAGGCGGCGCTTTAATGAAGAGCCCTCGGCGCTCCGGCCGGCGCGGCGGGCGCTCCGAGCGCCCGACGACTTAAACTACTTGCGCCTGTCACATTAAAATATGTATGAACGACTCCAATAACATGTCAACTGAATAATATAAAATTTTATATCGAATACACTGCTTAAATAGCGAAAATCCGTACGTCATTGTACGTGTTATAATCATATGGATATCAGAAATGCAAAGGTTTTCGTAATTTAATCGTGCAGCATTTATTTTAATGGAGAACTTTAGGATAACTAAAGTAGGAAATAGTTCAAATGAAGGAAATAATTAATATTATGTTCAGAAAGAACGGGTAAATAAGGTGAGCAATAAAAGATTCTTGCAGTTTTGTTTTAAACATTAAAGAGGTATTTGATAATTACGTTTTTTAAATGGAATAATAAAAAAACATATATATCTGATTTTTAATATTGTGTAGATGCATTAGAATGGTCCGATATGAAAACACAAAACAAAACCTTTATATGGTTTTAGAAAATGAGCGAGAAGAACAATGAGAGCCCATTTAAATTATGAATGACACTTTTTTTTCCACCGCCAAAGCATCTCGACACATCGCTTCAAAGATCAAAGACATTCCACGGGCATGACTGGAATTGCCCGCGATTAAAAAAAAATAAGATTTTTAAAAAATAAATTACGAGATGAACGATCAAGGTAGGAAACAAACAAACTGCACCTAGTCAATGTTCAAATAGAACGGAGCATGGAACTGCTAAACAAAAGAAAACGGAAATGGATGCTTGGAATTTGTTTCAAAAATTTTTAAGGGCAGCGAAAAACAAGGTAGGTGATCGCGAACCTTATCCATCATTAAATAATATACTTCTATATAACTATACTATATATCTATATAAGTTAACTAAATAAAACTGATCAAATTATGCAAGACAACAAGTAAAGATAGGAACAATGTACATACTTGTTAGAAATAATGTAGTACCTAACATTGTTAGTTGAATCACAAATGAACTAGTTGTTATATAGAATCAGTTTTTGTTGTTATATATAATTCTACGGTTGTTTTGATTAATTTAACGCCAATTAAGAGACAATCTCTCTTAGTATTAGTTTTCATTTTTTAGAGTGAAGACGTTCTAGGTTAGTATGGAAAGTCATTTTTAGAAATCATTTTTGGTGACGGAGAATTACGCTCAGCTCCTAACCGAAATTCTGAACAGATGGACACACCCTAGAAAATCTTTACTATTGTACTACTTTTCTAAAATAAACTTATTTAATCGCTGTAAAATCTTCGCTAGGCAACTAGTGTATTGAGGCGTAGACAATACAGGTTAGCGTTCAAAGAGTTAGTCTTCTATAGCCTAATTTGAAAAGCTCAAGAATATACTTGAGTTTAATAAAACTCTCAAGAGTCATAATTGAGATAATATTAGACTTTAAAATAAATAACAACTCGGACAGCCGTTTAGTTTACACCTATTTATGTCTAGCAATAAAAATAGTGGCATTAACAGATCATACAAAAGAATCAGATAACTTTCATGGCCTATTCATAAAGCAGTTGGACATCAGAGGTCCAAGTATTCAAGACCACTGGTCAAATGTTGTAATTGAATTTTGTAGATGATGAATATTAAAATTTCCGATATTAAAAAAAATAATGTTACTCAAACTAAACGTAAAAAAGATAGTGTTTGACACGCTCGAGAATCGGTTTGAAATATATCATAAATTTTCAATTGACGAAAGTTGTAGTAAGATATGGAAAATATCTATTGAAGTTGCCTGTGCGTTGTGGCACCACGCCTCGCTATTTTGGGTATAGTAGTTTGTAAAAGCAAAGCCTATAAAATAGGTCTAGTTTGCAAAGGAATTAAAAGCCTTATTTGTGAGAATTTGGAAATATTTCTTACTAACATTTAGGACGAGCTTCTTGATATAGGAGCGCAAGGATTACTGGAAAAGTTGAAATGTAGGATGATCCCTGATCTTATGTAACTTGTTATTGGAATGCAGTGTTACTGAAAGGCTAAACTTATGCATTATGGAATCTGAAACCGCTTTGCATTTCTAAAGAATTGTTGCTAGCAAATTAATTTTAGTAAATTTATTTGTGGCAACCACGGCGTACCGTGATGAAAACCAACAGCAAGCAGTTTTAATCAACTCTGAGTAACTTCGAATAAGTATTTCTGCTTTCTTAGAAGTAGAGTTCAAATGCATTTCAACGATTTTTTGTCTTGAAATTACTATGTCAAAATATTGTTATCTTTCGTGAGATAAGTTCTTTGTGCATCAAGATTTTGCAAAAGCTTAACCACAAATGAGGGATATCGCTGTTATATATTTTTAAATAAAAAATAAATTTATATATGTTTGTTGCCAAAGAACTCGGAAAGTGGTTTTTGGATTGTCTTGATGTTTTCACACAACGTTGCATTTGAAGCATGCGCGAGTTTTTTTTTTTCAAATCGAATATTAACATTTGTTCCCGATTTCGTCCACGTATTTTTACGATTGTAGTAGTTTGTACTACACTGATTCTAAGAATGTTTTCGCTCAAAGAACATTATATTTACATATTTTACATTGATGCTAACATTTGCTTCGACTTTTTACAAATCGGACCCGCGACCGTTAGTGGTATTAAAATTGAAAGCGAGGCAAAGAGTAGCATCGAGAACCTGGACTGGGACCAAAATTGAGAACAGGACGAGGTAAAAATTGAGCTTGGGACTCGGATTAGGAGCCCGACCGGGATCCGAATAGCATTTATGCCGGGACCAGAACTAAAGCGGAAACGAGATTGGGATTGCCGTCACGAGCGATCACCACGAAAGATAAAGGACTACATACGCGTGCGAAGCAGCAGGCGGAAAGTTAGTTTAATTATAAATTTTACAACGTCTTCGGTAGAATGTATACGAACGAACGAATTCTCCGAAGCGCACACGTTAGACCACAGAGCGCAGACGGCTCGGCAAAATCGTTAAAGCGCATAACCTTAATTTCGCAGCCGTGCGGTGGCAAATTCCCCGGCGTCCTCACATGCCGCCCGGCGCGCGGCACGAGCTTAATTGAAAATTTTATTTGGCTAAAATCGAAGAACTCTGTGCGCTTATATTATATCTTAATTAATTTACTGCCTATTACGTGAATCTGTATTAAAATGCCGTTTCAAATATTTAACGCGTTTACAATATTAAGGTACGCAAATATTGCGTTTTTTTATAAAAGAACTTACCTGATACTTGTGTCTAATATAGCAAGATCTAATACGTATTCATTTCTTTGTGCATTTTACAAGAATGATCAACGTATTGTAATCGTCTCAGTTTTTATAGATGTATGGAAAAAAAAATAGCACCTGAAGCCTGAAATGTCTCTACAATAGACAAAATGATTATATAAAATTTACTTTACTCACCAAGCAAAATTTCGTTGAATAGTTGTCATCATTTTAATTTTTTTTTAACTCCTTGGTATTTTGGTCATTGCAAATTTACGTTGTAATGTTTTCAAACAAAATTCCGGAATCTCATTCTCCTTTTATTCTAATTTCTAAACTACAAACATGGAATACTGAAGTATTTTATGGATTTTACTAATACATTAAATTAGAGTTGCTCCATATTTGAAATATTCTAATAATTAAAAAATCAAACTTTTTAATTAAAAAAAAAGTTTTATAATGTAATTGAAAGAGTCTTGAACAAGTTTATGTATAAAACTTGTCATTCAAATGCATGAATAAGGAAAAAAAATCGTTTAATCAAGCTTGGAATAAAAATGGATAACGGCACCAAAAGAAACTGCTCGATCTATACGTCAAATGTTTAAAGGATGGCGTATTAGAGAAATCACAGTACATCAAAATTTTTTGAATAAAATTTTAGAGTAAAACTTACTTGTTTTTCAATGTCATGCAAATTACAAAAATAATAAAATACAACATTTGCAGGACACTCGAATAAATTACATTATAAAACAGTGGCGAATCTAAACTAAATAAGAAAAATAAAATAATTGTCTATCAAATGTATGCTAAAGGGAAGAAAAAGATGTGTGTTTCACTTTCTCTTAATTTTGAATGCAACGCACTTAAAAAATCTATAGTGAATCCGAATTTAATACAGACCTAGAATGCTTTAATTTTAACTTTTCTTTCACCATATAACCGTTTATGAGAAATATTTTTCTTTCAAGAAGCTATGAATTAATTTTCAATAGGATTGAACGGGACGGTGAAAAATATAATGTACTTAATGATGTATTAAATGGATAAATAAAAAAAATGATTTTTGTTTCTTCAAAAATATAAATACACAATTAAGAAAAGATTTTCGTTTATGGAAAAAAGAAAAATTCGAATAAAGTATAAACCTTGAAAATAACTTAATTTTTTTTAGAATTTACCCTTTTTCACCTGTTATATATATCATAATAACATTATTAGTTAGAAAAAAAACGACAAAATTAGAGTACAGAACGACGCACGAAATTTTGCCGCTATGAACTTTGTCGCGAAAGCGTCGCAATAGCATAAAATAGAAACGCGGGGGGAGAAGAAGGAAGGGTCGGGGAACGTTGAACCTGCTCATTGCATCATTTGCAGGTAATTCAAAATGGTAGAGTTTCGTGCATTGTACTTGCTGATTTCATTGCTATTATTACTCTGTGTATTGTATTTGACGAAGTCCAAATATCAAAGACATTAAGGATTAAGATCAATCATAGCAAATGGGCTTATATTTCTTAGAAGATTAAAGCCACTAAAATATAATCAGCATAATTAATTATGCTTTTTGAGCTTTATTGTGAAGACTTAAATAGCTATCGAGTTTATTTATTAAACTTTCCTCTATTTGCTTTATATAATGATGTACTTTCTATATAAATTTAACTAAATGGGACAAGCTCAACTCATATCGTTAAAACATGAGTGTTAACGATATGAGTGGACTTTGTCCCATATTTTTATATCTTGCCGCAATAAGAGACAGTTTCGTTAAGAGAAACATATGCAAACGGAATATTAATACAACACAATTATTAAACACTTAAAAAATACCTAAAGTTTGTTTTTGTTTTTACGCCCTTCTTTGATTTACATCCAAGCGAATATTACTGAACCTTCCACCATTTACTATTAACCATCTATATACGTAGGGGGTATTGAATATTTCTGGAACGAATGAGAAAAAATTGCTAGATTATTGTTTCTCAAAATATTCTCCATTAGCATAATTGCCCTTTTCCATACGAATAAACCAATTTTGATTTATCCCACTTCTCTCTGGTGATACATGGTTTTATATTATTATAAGAATAATATGAAATCCGCCTATTTCCCAAAAGGGTAGGCAGAGATTATATATTTCCACATGGTACGATCTTTGCTCATCTAGAGAGATATGCATAATTGATGGATGTTAATGAAATAAGAGTGTTTCATTGACATCAATCAATTTTTTCATGTAAGCTCGTCCGTTTCGGGAGCTTAAAATTTGGCTCTTTTTTTATACACCATCAATCTGGTCTGAATAGGATTTTATAGGATGATCCTTGCCAACCTTTCCATTACATACATTCGCTCTATAAATTTGTTTTGTCAGTCTACTTTCATTCGTTTTTTTCAGATGACCGAACCACTGCATTATACCTTCTACTAATGTATCAAACGAACTTTCATAATAACTACGATGGATAGACAAACTTTATTTGAACAAAGTGATGTAATCGTAGACAGAAGAAACAAAAAAAAGCTTAAAGGCATTTAACAAGGATTTATCACAATTTGAGTTTTCCTCGAAAAGCTTTAATAGAGTGATATAAGAGATAATTTATTTGTATATCCATAAATACATTTAGCATTTAGTTCAATTATTACATTATTTTATATTTTTGACTGAGACTGATTCTAAACGAAAATACTAAATTTGTATTTTAATTTTTTACGAAACTCGTTACTTATCCAGAAATAACTATGTTCTTATGAATGAAAAATAAGTAATCGCGAGAACACATAGAAAACGATTACCGATATCTGTTCCTTTTAATTTTCCATAGCTTAATTTTTTTTTTAATTTACGGTCTTCGATTTTGAACTTATTCAATTTCAACGGGCAAAGTAGAGCGGCCGGGCGGGCAGTCGCACGGGTTATTACACCCCGTTCATTTTCATACACGACTCACACATAAATTACGTCAGCTATTTTAATATCCTTCGAGGTCGCTGCAGCAGTGCATGGCGGCATATTAATACCGAACGAGCTTCTAATTGCATACTATTGTAATAAAAATAACTCTAAATTGAAGGTCAAATTCGTTTTGTTAATTTTAATTTTGTCATATAATTTATGTAACACAATTATTTCTAATACACATCTTTAGGAATCATGTATCTTTGTTAGTGAAAAATACGATTATTATTATAAGGCATGTGAATACACAAATGCAGCAAAAATCTTCTTATAATTATTCACCTACAGTTTGTATGCAGAGTTGTAAATTCATAATTCAGTAATACGATTTGGCATGATCTAAAAATTTGTCATTATATTTTAAGCCAATCGAATAATATACAATGCGGATTGATATAAAAGTCAACTCTATATGAGATTTAGAGTCATCAATATAATGTTCTCAATGCGCTTGAGTTCCTTTAGTTTTTCCAGTATGCTCACGGGCCGATACAGTTTTTTATGATAACTTTGGATACGAAGACGTAGTTTTTTCAAGATTGCTCAATAATATTTTACGATGGAATTGTGTGGATTGCAGGAGGTGCGCTAAATAGTACACGTAAGAGGTCGCATGTCACTATCAGTTGCAGGTGGCCCAAAATGATACGTCATTAAAATCTTGGGAAGAGTGTCTAGCTGTAGACAGATGAATGGACTATTCAATGGCTAAAATGAATGATATCAAAATTATAAAAAAACGTTTATTTATTGTCGTCCATCTTTTTTATTTTATTGTTTCCCTTTATGGTCATTCACAGTCCAAGCTGAAATTCTTAATACTTATAATAGATGATGGCTTTAAAATAGTATTAAAGTAAGAAATCGAAATATAAACATAAATTATCGTAAAATATTTTGCGGGGTGAACTTTTCAAATTATCAAGTGGGGTATCAAATAAAAACGGGTGATAGAAGAGAGAAAGCTTCATATTTTAAGTTCATTAAAAATCTACGTCGCAATTTGTATTTTGATAAGTTATCGAAAATCGCTTTACCTTTTGGGTGATTGCTGAACATTTCTAGAAACATAATAGGCATTTTATATGAGGCTCAATTTATTGGAAAATTATTAGACTGACAGCTTGCCCTACGATGAAATTCATAATAACAAACATATTATGGAAATTGCCAATGATGGGTTACAATTATTTATGATACTCCTAAACAATATGTATATACATTTAAATTTTGAAGAAATATCATTTTTACAGGTGATAACTATTTTTAATTAGACAACAAGCGATTCATATCGGAATCCATTTTTATGAGAGGCTGCATACGCCTTTGACTATATAAATAATAATTAAAATACAATTGAGGATCGAGTTAAAAGGTCGGTGCTCGTACCAAAGCAGGACGGAGGCCAAGATCAGGACTGATGTCAGGATCTGCATTGAGATGATACCTACTTTAGGCCGAATCGGGAACCATTTATGATAGTGGGATTAAAAATAGAATCGCAAATGCAATGGATTTAAAAGGTGTTTAGTTATGTGATTAAGCTCAAAATTGTGATCACAATCGAAGGCTCAAAGATCAGTGCTTAAGTTGCCGGTAGAAATTGAGATTAAATATTATTTATTTTTTGTTCATACGGGCGAAAGGTGTCATGTAAATTATACCTTAATCCGGCTACTCGTTTGTTTGTTATAAAGTTTTCAGTTTGTGGACAATATGTACTAACTGAACACTCGATAACAACTAAAATTGGAAATAAAATTTCAAAAGCATGTTATTTGAGAGGATCAAGGCTTACAAAATACAGTATATTTATTGAATTATAAATTTTAATTAATAATTATTTTCTGCCGTGTTATAGTGTTTTAATTTTTTTTTAATATTTTAAATGAATGTACTCATGTAAAATTAATATCTGAAATTATAAACAATTCATCTTTTGCACAAATATCTAACATAATATATTAACAGCCTTATTTAATGTTTTATTCTGTACAGTTTGATAAACAATGTATTTTTGATTCGAAGCACTCGACTTATATGTATGTGATGTCAATGTCCATGTAATATTTTGTGGAATGTTGATGGTATGAAAGCAATATAAAATATATTATGAAGCATTACCGATAACAGTTACAATTATTACAAAAAAATACCGAATTTGTACATCGGAAAGGCAAAATTAGTTTCACTAAATTTCTAAGCTGAATTCTTTTATATATCTATTATAACCTGTTAAAATTGGAAAGCTTTTTTGTGCTAGATTGATAATTAACTAGATTCTCAATGAACTGGATTGGAATAAATATATAACGAGGTTATGAATTAGAAATTTACTGTCTGTGTAGAAATGGAAAATAATGACTCCGGTGAGCGTGCACTAATTGAATTTTCATTTCGCAAACACATCCATCAGCGGCGGCCGCGGTCCGCCGCGCCGCGCCCGATTCCAGCCATTTTATCAAACAGTCTGCGGATATAAATATTTCGAGAGCGCAACAAAGAGACAAAGCGCTTTTTTGTAGAGTTGGCAAAAAAAAACCGAAAGCGCTACCAGAGTTGAGCATTAAAATCAACGAACCGGCAACAACGGGCCGTGAGAGATAAAGCTGCGCGCGTGCGCGGAGCGCTGCACGAGTCGATGATGTGTTTCTAAGAAATATGTGTGGCAAATGAGCAAGGGTAATCTGACTAAATGTGAAGAGCGAAAGGTAATGTAGAGACATCTATGGAGTAAACTGTAGTTGAATGACATAACAAGTATGTGATATGAGAGCTGCCATTTATGTATCCGAAACGGGCCATATACAGAACAATATTTAAAAAGTAAATACAACATTTAAAAATGGACCTCCTTTCCTGTAGAATACTTCTTTCTTTCTTTCATGTAACTGTTAATTGTTTTACCATTGTGGCGTTATTTTGGAAATGGCCTGTCTTTATCACCATGTATTTAACTTGTGAAAATTTTCGTGCGATGATTTATTACGATTTTTGGCGTAGTCTAATTCAAAAACAGTGCATTGATCAATTCACTTTGACTTTTGGGGATGAAACACCATCAAAAACCATAGTGTATCACTGATTTAGTAGGTTTAATTGTGCGTGGTCTATGCTCACAGACGAATTTAAAGATCGCCCTAAATCGGTTGTTGTATCACAAAATATATATGCTGCGCGGGAACTAATGATGCAAGATCGACATGTTATATATCGCCAGATAAAAACGTCTCTGGGCATAAGTATTACATGCATACATAAGATTATGCACGAAAATTTGGCTGAATTATTTTTTAAATGTTTTTCGAGCCTTGAAGAGGCCGTTGATGCGTTCAAATTGCATGTTTTGGCGATACCTCAATCAGTACCGAAAAAGTAATATAAAAATTGGTTTCAGTGCATGCAAAAGTGTATAGATCATCATGACGAATATTTTGAAAAGCAATAAAACCATATTAAATTATAGATGTTTGTTTGTTTTTGATATTCCGGACACAAGAATAGCAGTCTTGGTATAACAAGAAGTTAATGATATAACAAGAATAATAAGATAGTTAAATTTAACATGGTTGGATTCAGTTAAAAATTATTAATCGGAAAACACTATTGAGAGTTGTTGTTCCTGAATAAATACATAAATTTAAAATCTAATGAGTTAGGTTCATATTTAATTTGTAAAAGTGATGATGGCCGAGATGTTAATGCAATGTGATGTAATGCAATATTTCCAATGGTAAAATATCGGGCCCTGAATACGGAAGTATTGATCAACTAGTCGTTAACATAAGTATACCATTTTATAAGTACTTTTTTTGAATGTCCAAAAATATTTTATACCGTCGATCACGAATGTTATCGCTTCTTCGATAGCAATGGGCGCTAGCAGGCCGCGATCCGTTCTAGACCGTCGTAGAAAGCCTTAAGCCCTCTTGCATTTAAGGGCTTGATCTTAAGTCCAAGCTCCTCGATTTGAAATAAAAAGAACGTGGTAGAGTTAACTTGTGCAGTGGGGTGATAAAAACTCGAGACAAAAGAAGAGCTACGTTGAGTCTGCAGTTACAAAGTAATGGATTGATAAAACCATAAAACATAAATACATTAAAATATATACAAGATTTATTAAGCTTTCGATTTATTAAATGTCACTTACCGAAGTACTGTTTTTGAATAGCCAGAATGAATATTAAATAGTTTGGCTAAAGTTCAGATGGAGGGATGGTTCGGTCACCTTTAAAGTGATATATATATAAGTGAAGTCTTAATACACAAACCGAGCTAGCCGGCCGTTAATGTCTGAAAAGCGCTAAGTGAAACTTGAATTATGCGATTGTCTAGACGCCCCATTGTAAGAAAAACAAATTAATTTTCCGCACTGACACTCGAAAAGTGCCCGTTGAAAAATTTATATCTTTTATTGAATTACGATAGCATACGTAGGTGTATTGTGTAAACAGCCATTTTACAAAATCGTGAAATTCATATTTAATTAAAATGATTACCCAGACTTGGGATTATTTCATAACAATGATGATTTATTAATTTCTGGGAATGCCCAGAAATTTTTTCTCAATCCTCAAAAAAATGCCCAAAAAATTTAATGAATCGAGAATGCTCGATTCATTAAATTTTTTGAGACTATCAGAATACTATAATTACCTATTTCGTTTCAGTTCATGTAGTGCACACTAATTTAATATGTCAATTATATTAACCGAGAATTAGATTTGCAAGTAACGGTGGGTAGAGTTCTGCAAGTAATTACTTGTAAACGTGAATGATAATTGTTCCTGAATAAAAATCTCACTTAAGATGAAAGATTTTTTTTTTTATATCGTGAAAACGAGAAACGAACATTTTATTGGTCGACAATTTGTATAGATGGTTCGTTTAAGATGTAGTCTTAAATAATATGCAGAAAACTGAAGATATATTTTACTAAGGAACTGGAAAAAGTCTATTTTCTGAATCCAAATTTTAACTTAGAGATCATTGAAGCGTGTTTTCCAAAATGATCTTTTATATTTGTATTGTATTTGAATTAGATAATTGAATAATAACTCATGCTTATTTGCCGTGATCTTTGCATGTATCTTTTGCCTCGCTGCCATTCATCAATCTTTTCATGTAAGCTCGTCGGTTTCAGGTACTTAAAATTTGACGCTTTTTTAATATGTTATCTATTTGGTCTGCATAGGATTTTCTAGAGAGAGACTCTTGGTGATATTTTCATAACACATATTCGCTCTACAGATTTATTTTGTTAGTCCTCTACAATTCATCCTTTTCAGGCGGAGAAGCCTCCGCCACATTCCTCTTTCTACTCTAATCACTACATCTTATTTCAAACCACAATGCTTTCTCGCATCACTGTTCTTACAACTACCTTTCAAAGACACTCCACACATATTACTCAGAGATCGAATATCCATCGTATCGATTTTTCTTTAATCTTTAGTCTACCGTAGCTAATTTTCACTACCGTACATAAGTATAGGGATCAGGACTCCATTACAAATAGCCAAAAGCGTTTGTCGTGAAACACTTTTACTATTCATAATAGCAAGCAAGGCCCTATTCACTTTATTTACCGCATTCACTTTACTTTCAATAAATGGCATTCAGTCGTACTTTCCCTTCTTTCAAACACCATAATTTTAATTTTACTGATATTTTCGTATTTCTTTTATAAACAGAATCGTTTATTTCAGTTACCACCGTTTGCAACTCGCACGCCGACGAAGGTCGTGACGCACCGACAATTGAACACGTACAAATGTAGGGCTGGGGTTTTTTCAACAATCTATTCGTTTAACATAACCTGCAGGTTACGTGCACGCCTTTGGGAATACACCACGTGCCATCGTCCGTAGCGTCCTACAGTAATAAAAATTAGAAGTGACGAATGTCTAGCGACCGGCCTCGGATGCATTCGTGCCCGAGCCCGGCGCGTGGGGCGCGCCGCGGCCGCTCTCTCAGTTATTTATCGGATGGAAAACCCTTTTGTGCCATCGGAATCCGCCGCGCTCCTAATGGCCGTGTTTCGGCCGGTCGCCGACGTGCGGACGCGCGGTTTTAATTATTTTCGTCCAATTTACGAGTGGCCGTTAAAGGAGCGCCCCCTCGCGCCCCGCCGGCCCGACATTACGGTCCACGGTTCTTGATAACTTTACTGCTCCGTGTTTTACGGCCAGGAATTAGTGTCGGTTCCCGCCGCCCGCCAGCGCCCCGGATAATGGCTTTCTTTGATGCATGCGATACGCGTATGAATGCCGAATATTAAATGAGTCGGTTTTCACTTAATCCTGCGGACGGTTTTGGGAAACTTATTTGTGAATATTTAACGGTGATCTGAATTGTTAAGAAGTGACCGTTACATCAGTAACGATTTAGTTATATTCGATATTTTTCTATGGTATCAAAAAGAATTTGAAAATACCTAATGGTATCTCATAAGGGAAAATCACTTTTTTACACGTTTAAGGCGTAATTAAATATAGTGAAGATGCAAGAAATAAATGTAACATTAACACAATCAGTGAATTATCATTTTGGCCGTCCTCTTGGTAATTTCTTTAAAGCGAAACGCAAAAAACTTCTAGCAGATTATGGTGATGTTTTGTACAATGAGATTTTATGTCCTGCAGTAACGCATTTAATATTTTGCGCTAAAGTAATTAGTATTTTTACACCTTTTCAGGTTAATGTTGTAATATTGTTTCTGGTGTCCATAGGCGACAGTGACTATCTACTTTCCGAACGCCCACATGCTTGTTTACTCCTTATAAATCTTACAAAAAAGTATGAATTTATTATTAAAAAAACAGTAATACAAGAGAAGCGTGCATACTAAGCGTGCATGCGTACACATGTGGGTAAAGTTGTGATTAAAACTAGTATCGAAATTGCTTTAAGTGTGTTGCTTAAAAATAAGTAGCTTATGTAGGGATGTTTGATAAACTAAAATATATAAAATTGGTTGTCTGTATAGTTGATTTACGGACGATAATTTTACGTGATAGTGTCATAAGAAAACATTGATGAAAAATTGCATTCTTTTATGAATTGAATTGAATTAATATCACTGTATTATCATTATTTTGTATAATACAAAGAAGGAATTAATTGAAAATAACATTGTTTTCGATAAATTAACATTTATTTGCACTCGTTAATTCAAATATTTTTCTACTTTAATTACATAGTAAAGAGATAGATGCGTCACAAGACAAACCCTTAGACCGTTCAAGTCTCTCTATTGTTCCGCGATCTCGCTCACACGCTCGGCTCAGGCGGAACGCGACGATGAGTCATACTTTATCGTGCGTGCAGCCGGCGTTTATAAGATTATAAGACCTAATCATTTATAAGACCTAATCACCTCAAAACTTGAAAATAAACTATCGATAAGCATGGTATTGAGACATGCTTACAAGCTACATACTACAAACGGCTGGATCGCTACAATAAAAGTCGATGATTACTTTTCAATATGACTTCGACTATACTTCTTCGCAAAATCCGAATTATTCACGAATATTATTCATGAATTGTATGTAGGTATGTGTATACGGATATCAATTTCATTTCCCGAACAAAGAATAAGATGGGTAAAAATGGACCGAATGAAAAAAATATACCTTAATAACCGAACAAATTCTTACTTTAATCTTCTTTTCAGAGATCGAAATCACGTCAAAGACGAGATAATCCGCGTCGTAGGGCTGGCGGCAGGTAAATAGCTATTACGCGCTCCGCTGGGCGGCCGCGGCCTCCTCGACAGCATTTGACAGTTTGCTACGGGCCCCGGCGGCGCCTGATTGATGTATCGTCAAACCCTTCAGTTGCTTGATGACTCAATCGTTTTCTGTTTATGTAAGCGAAACGTTTATGTGCAAATCATGTTACAGTTAACATGTAAACATCAAAACGAAGTAGGACCCTCAAAATGAGTATTATTTAAATAGTTTTGTAAGATCCGTAAAATAGCTAGAAGAGTTCAGCTTACAGTGCATTCTATGATATTCAACTCTATGAAAAATGATGGCTCATTTAAACAAACAAACCGCAGTGTGCCTGTTGGAGTGGATAAATCTGATTTTAAACCTTTTCTTTATAGTATCAACTATAAAAGTCAAGAGCTTTAGCTAAGAAAAATTCATTCGTTTTACAATAATTTCAGTTCTGAGTATTTTCTTAACAAATTCAAAACCATCATGTTCCCGTTGTCTACGACGTATTGTTATAGGCAGTTCTGTATTAACTTTATAAAAAAAAAGTATATTGTTGCGTATTATTTCTTTTTCAGTTGGATATCAGTCGCGGAACAGACCCGAAGAAATGGATTTCAATCGTCAGACTTTTAGGTAACGACGAGTTGTGTAACTCAAACACAAAACGGCCTCCGCGATCCGCTGGCCCGAGATAATTTAACTTTGACACGAGCACCGAGCGCCGAGCGGCCCAAAGACGTCATTTAATTTCTTTCCCCAATAATTTGAGCGGTGCGCCAAAGGAGCCTTTTATGCGATTCCTCAAATATCATCCATTCAAAAGATACTCCGAGCGACTCGCAATTACGTGGGATAAACTCGAAACTTTCCTCACAATCGGTAAATAATTATAATTATCACCGAGAGCCCCCTTCGGTGACTCTACAAAAAGGTAAAAGTACTAAACTTTCCGGTACGCCCTTTCGGTTATTAAAATTTGTTTCAAAAAACATGATTCTTATCAAATTAACGATAATCACTTTTAAGTAAATAAGTGATAAGGTCGAAATTATTTTGTACACTAACTCCGAATGATTCGGGGGAAGTTTCATTTTAGCGGTGATAATTGTGGCAAATCCTTAATTATTTCGGTGGTAAACTTTTGCGCAAGTTAATTCAACGCTCCGTGTTCGATTCCTTTTTAATGAAAAGTCTTTTAAAGGTGACTTCTAATTAATCGCTTGACTGGCTATTCATAGATTACGAAAGCAATTAGCTTAGTTAAGTAAATATTTTTATAAATTGAAACGGAGACTGGCCTGCTCGTGTTCGCGAGCGAGTTTTGTGTTCTGGATGTTCTTAGCCACCTAAAGGCATAATAACGAAACATGCATTATTCCTGCTTAAGGACAAACGTATATCGCCTTCGGCATAAACCTATATCCTACTTTTGTTACACTAGCCATGGATGGGAACATATCTATCTACCGCTAACTTTATTTGCATATCAAAAGGATGCTGTTGCCGTTGTGTTTTCAACCCTGAAGCGAAATGCTTTTTAATACATCTCTTGTACATACCGAAGACCACCATCGTCAAAAGTGTCAAAGCGGTCATTTCAAAATAGTGCGACATATTGAGCGCGAGCAGATAGTAATAAATACTGTCACAATACTGTATTGGAATAGATTTTATTCTCTGATTTTGGGTGATTTTACTCTTTACCGGCATTATGAATTAAATTAAATAATAAAAAAAATGGACTAAACGGCTTATTTTTTTGAAGTGAAACTTCTAATGCGACTTCCGTACAAGGTTGCGTTAAACGTTTAACGCTACCATGGAGGGGGTATGAAAGCACTGTTGCGTTAAACGTTTAACACTCCTGGGAAGGGGGAATAGAAAGACGCAGAGCGAGAGTGAATGCGTGGCACTCCAACGCATGCGCATAGTATACCTGTTATAGACCAGCGCGAGTGTAAGCAATGAGTAGCGTCCAATATTCCAACGCAAGAGGGAGAGAGAAAGAAAGATACACAAAGGTAGAAAGTAGGAGAGAGAAAGAGAGCGAGTCGGAAGATTTCGTCTCGCAATTGTTTTTCGCAATTGTAACGTGCGAAGAAAAACGCAACTTCTACCCCTTCCTATTTTCATTTTTACATTACGAAGTTTCACTTTTTCCGCGCGGAGGGACTCCATTAATTATTTTTTTTTTAACTTTCTATATTCTGTGCTATTCAAAATGATACAAGTTTTTTCTTTTGGAAATAAATAAGACGAATTTAAAAAATCAAGAAATGCCGGAGCCTCAATACTCTTCAGCCAGGTCTTCAAGTTTGCATTTAGATATTATAAAAGAAGTATTACTAAATATCAACTTCTTACACTCGACTGGATATAATGAATATCTGTTCCAAGGGACAACTGATTTAGTGATTTTCTGATGCCTTGAATCCCTAAACTTGCCAAATTGCAGCTCTTTAAATGTTCTAAAGTAAGTGTCGAGGGAATGCTACAAGAATTTGTTCCATCTAATACGGGCTACAAAATTCCGTACCAATTGCCATTTTTAAATACATTATGAAGTAAGAAATATTCTTCTTAACCTTTTATTTTACTTCTTAAATTTTTTTTTAATATAGGAAGATATATATCATATTTTCTTAACCTTAACCAATGTTAACTTTTCACCCCTAACCTATCTTCAATGGGTCCACCACAGTACGTATAAACTCACACATGGAAAATGTGCGACAAAGTTCCATCAAATGCGATTACAAACCTTCGAAAAAATTATACATGTTTTTTAAAAGAAATACATTGGCAACTTCCCTTCACATTACGGAAATTCGTTGGCGGTTTCAATCACTTATTGTGTGATTCACGGTGATATGATTCTTAAACATACAAGATACAATACGACTTTTGAAACATACGAATAAATGGAGGTGTAGAGAAAAATATATTATGTTATACAATTTCTATAAAAAACTTCTACAAAAAAAAATTACCGATCCTAAGCGAATTTATAAATGTGCCTACATCGATAAAACGAATGCCGCGTAAATAGAAAGCTATCTGCATACTAAAATGCACGCAAAACACAATTTATATCACACAAACGCAAACCCTTTAGCATTCCCCTCGCAAATCTAGTACTGTACCAAGCACGCAGTGGGCCAGTGATATATCTAGGTTTATGCTGGATCTAGGCTTTATGTAAATCATTCGAAAAGGGCGAGGGGAGAGCAAAGGGAGCGGTAATTACTCGGGGGGCATCAAGTGTGTCACAGGGAGAGTGTGTTGTAAGGACAAAAAACGCGCGAGGGCTCTGAATGTAGGCGAGCGAGATAAGTGTGTCGGCTCCGCTGAGTCACTGTGTCACTGCGTCTTTCTTGAGTAAGCGATACGACGATCGCGCGTCACCTCACGATGCAATCTCAATTTTTGCATACGTCAGCAATTTTATTGGAAAATTCTCAGCCGCCGATTAGTTCTTCCAAAGATGAAAAATGTAGGAGCTAGTGTGTCCGTTTGGTAAAATAAAAGACACCCATGTCCTTGTTTCATTTATTTCTTAAAATCTCTCCACACACCCCTTTCAAAAATTATCGTACATTCCCTAGTCGTCTATAACAATTCGATTTCATGGACAAGCCTAATTGTAAACTTATTTGAAAATAAAGCAAAAGCAAAAGAACGTATCTTTATTATGCTTATGTAATTTTGCTGAGAATTGCAATTTTTTGGCAATAACCTAAAAACGGTATATCCGATCATGTTGACAATAATTTTCATTGAAAGTATTTATTAAGCCATCATCTTTGTGATTTTTTACACATTGTTTATACATACAGTTTAAAAATTAAAAAAGAGAGACACAATTTATGCTACTTTCAGAGCCATTATTTCCAAAAATTGTCATTCAACCAAAAAATTGCTTAAAAATCTTAAGGTACTTTTAAAAGAACTGTTGAAATATGTGCCTTACGTTAATGTTTGCTGACAAAAAAATTTTCAGCTTCTGCTACATATATGAAGTGCTACCCCTAAAAATATATATATTTATTATTTAATTACTAAACTAAATAGCGACTCATAAAAGAAGTTATTTTAAAAATAACTAAAGCTAAAGTTATTTGCAAAATGGCATTATTATAGTATAGTATAGTAAGGGACAACTATGACTGTTGTTGTAACTACAGCTGTTATTGTTAGTACAGCTGTTTGTTATTGTCGCTACTAAGTTTATATAAATATTTAACATTACACAGATGGTGCTGTCAGATACATTTTAATCGTTTTCGTTTGCTTGATGCGTCATCTACATAAGCAACAAATTTTAAAAATTACATACAATTTTTTTGAATACGTATATTAATTTAGAATGAATTATAAACGTAAAGTAAATTAATTTGATAATGATAGTTCGCTTAATAGTTTCCATTGTAAAGAAAAAGAAAATAATATGGAGAAAATTAAAATAATAATTTTTTTGAGAAAGTCGCAAGTGTATAAGAAAGCTTTTTTAAAAAAGTAATTATCATCTGCTTAAACAATTTTGTTTGAATGTAGTTTCAATACCTATGATAAAATTGAAACATATGAATTTAGGAATTTTATTGTCTGTTTCTTCATTTGATGGATTAATACATATAACTTAACTCAATTTAATAACATAACAATGACGATGAGAGAAAAATTTCAAGTATTTGACTTTTTGTTTCTAACGATAGACGTGATGACGCGTGCTGTAAAGTTTCATGAATAGTTGTATGCAGATTTCATTGGGATCTTTTTCTATTCTTTCAAAATTTAGAATATCATATTATCATGTGTATAAAATTTAAGTTGATGTGATGACGTCAGAATGTAATTTATATTTTCCTTCATTGAAATTTATACAATAAATTCGAACTTTTTACCGTTAGTTAATAATGTCGAGGTCGAGCAATGATCAAACGCCATGGCGAACGGTAGGAAAGAAGCTCTTAAATTTAATCAATTAACGATATCATAGATGACCGTTTGCTAATACATTTAAAACTCTACACACCGGTACATCGAGCGATGAAGGTATTCATCAGTGAGATTGTATGGGGTAGTGGCGCAGAGGGTGGAGGGGACAGACAGAGGGTCGGCAGGGGCAGGGCATTTGAATGACGCAACGCGGTTGCTAAGCGCCGGCAGTCCTGCATCTACAAATGAATATCTGAAGTGGTAAAGTTATTCTTTTTAATTCGCGTTTTAGTTGAAATGTAACTTGAGAACCAAACATATGAAAAAATAGAGAGAATACGCAAAGTTATTTATGAAAAATACAATAAATACGTAATGACCTCGAGTATCATAGGTGTATCAACAGCCGATAGGGCAATGAACATATTTTAAACTGAATACTGTGAGATAATTACAAAGTCCCACCACTGCTCGCGAGTCGGCTCTAAGAGGACAAAATTTGATTTTGATATTAAGCATACGCAGGGGGTTATGGGGTTATTTTATTTTGCCCTCAACACATCTGATAACTAACATTTTCAAATTAAATGCGAGTTAAAATACACTCAGTGGTGTAGACAATCAAGCGGGAGCGCTAACCATATAAAAGGTTACCAATGAACTTAATCCAAACGCACATATAGTCTGGCAAGGTAAATAAAAGATTGTGTTATGCAACGCCAAGGTATGTATTTTGATATTTTGGAATAATTTTGCTGGGTTTAGATCAATGGCATGGTTGATTTTCTTATGAAAAATAAAAAAATCAATCTACTTAATATTTTAAGCTATACATATTTTCGAGCTCTCCATATACTGGCATAAAAATGCCTTATTTTTAGTAGTAAATTTATGGGTTTTATTTTAACATGTGCTTTTACATGCTAATGAACGACTTTAATATTTGTTTATTACTTTTTATTTTAATGAGGTGCGACATAATGTAGACACAGTACGACTAAGCACAAAATTTTTTTTTATTATAAATATGAAATACGAGGACCATGTTCTGAAAATATCTGGACTTATAGTCAAAATAACTAGAAACAGAACAAAAGTTAGTTGTTGAGTCGGATATGTAGAATTCCTAGTTTTTTCCTGGCGTGTTATGTTGTGTGCGCATAGAATGTTATACGTAATCAATCACTTTAAAACCGTTCTGTTGCACAGCACAGGAACAGAGGTATACACGCTCAAGTATAAGGTGCCATGGACAATACTCCACTACGCTGGTCTAGAGTAGCTCGTCGAAGGAGCAATTGTTAAGTCAGTGATAGACATTTTCCTTGAAGTATGTCGAACCGTTCTCCCTATGTAATAAAATTAGGATTATCGATGACACCATGATATCTAAAACCGACTACTTAATGTGCTTCTCGAGTCACAGGAGTATACAAGATGGACGTCACGGCTTCGGCGTGTGTGACTTTAATTAATCAGCTTATGGCTATCGAATTATTACTGCCAAATTTCTTATAAACGATTCCGTATTTAAATTTAGCGCGAATCTTTTACATTGGTTACACATTCAGAAATTTCTGATGAAAGGAATGGGCAAGCGATGTTTTTTTGATTTATGGATTGTTTATTCATACGTCTTTCATTAGTGATAACGACTGTCAACAGCTATCAAACCCGACTAATATGGAAATCTTCAGAATGAAGCGCCTCAGTGAAGCAAGATGCGATGCGGCTTAAAGATAATGGGAAATTCTAATTCAGTATTTCTCGTATTTAAAAGTGGGAGACTATCATAGTTATAACGTATGGATTCACCGAAAATCTAAAGATCCCGAAAATAGTGAATATTTTTACGATTGTCTTAAATACTACTCATTACACATTCACATATTACCTAAAAATTTTTAGACTTATTAAAACTTATTTATAAGTTCTTTAAATTATTCAAACTACTCAATTTTCTCATCATGTCGTCATCATTTTCTGCGCGAAAACTTTTAAAATTACGTACAAATTGTATTGTAAAGTTTGCCGCCTTTAAGAAAGTCTGGAAAAGCAACAAAAGTCTTAAGAATGAACTTTCGAATTAGAATTTTTGTATATTCTTAATGTTATATTTCGTTACGTATTTTCAATTTATTGAATGACTTATAAAAATCTCGACAACGATAGACTTTGTATAGGGTAGGCCCAAAACTTCCTGCATTGTTTTAAGTATGGAGATCTGTAAATGCAAAAACATTATTGCTCACATTTTTGACCTCAAAATTATTAACGTTCTATTTTTAATTAATAGATGTATAAGAAATTTACTTATTTGTTATTTTTCAAATATTCGGCCAAAGTGATTTATTGAACAAAGCCACCGATTTTATCAGAGTTTGCGGAATTCGATGAAATTTTTTTGCTTCTTCTTTAAAACTAATCGATCAAAAAACTCAAGAGTTATTTTGGAAACATGTTTTGAATAGTTTTTGGTTCTATGTCCATAACTCTTTTTAAAAATTATTACTGACAACCAATTTTATAAAAAAAAATTCTTTCACGATATTTTGAAAGTAATGAGCCAATTCCGAGCTGTTTTACAACATCAATTTTATTAGAAATACAGCTGATTAGATTATTATTATAAGTATTAGATCAAATCAAGAGTTTAGATGTTGATTCGTTTCTCACACGAAGAGTTCCATACCACGGTACAATATTAAATACTACATGTATTTATAAATAGTTTAGTAAAAAATATACTGTATTTTTCATACTAAATACTATGCACTAAGGTCAGACCAAGTCTGACGCTCCTGTACGATACAGAAACACATCACCGTAAGTCCTGTTTCATTATATAATAGTTATACTAGTTAGACGTTCGTATATTTTGTCATTATCACCGTTATTAAGATCGAATCGAAAAATGCCGAGAAAAGAACTTATGCTGTATGGGGACCCCCTTTGTTTTTGACTTTATTTTATTTTTATTATTTGATATTATAGCGGGAATAATAATCTGTGAAAATCTCCATTTTTTACTTATGACACACAGACAACGGAGCCTTAATAATAGCGAAAGCCTAAAAACGAACACATTTGAAGATTTGTGAGCCACTCTTACTAATTGTTGATCTTTGTCGTACGAATATATTTATGAACCATAAATATATTGGATTTCTTAATTAGATTTCGAAATTGATCACAGAATTTTTCAAATATTATTTTAGTGATTTCTCATAATGTACAAAATCGGAAGCCGAGTTGGTTAAATTCTTTCGTATGTTGCAATCCCGATTTTAATTTGTCCATTTGTTTAAAATATATTCAAGGCTTACACAAACATGCACGCATGCACTCACGCACGCACGCATGCATGCATGCATGCATGCACACACACACACACACACACACACACACACACACACATATGCATCGGACATCCCTCTGAAAATGATCAACAAAGCTTACTGGAACCTCAAAACACCAACATCGGACAAAATCTCGGTTTTCGAAAATAAAGCTAAAAACAATACTTTTAATTTTACGAAAATTTATAAAGTTATTAGAAGAGAAGTGAAAAAAGGTGCCCACTCCATCTTTCTTTCTGATTTGATTTCAACTCTATAGGGACCCTAAGCCCTAGTACTGTATAGCCTACAGCTATCACGGCACTGGGGTTAGGGCTATATCACAGCCTATGGGGGTGTAGGGAGGGTGTTTATATGGCGTAGCATTCAAACGAGACGTAACCTAATTACACATTTTGTTGTACCTACAGAGGGACTGTCAGTATCAAATAGGTACAAATGCGATTATATCGATTACGACCGGCGTTTAATTTGAAATTTTTTTAAAGCAGTAATTCAAAATAA
>BGZK01003066.1:0-33028 GCA_005406025.1 Eumeta japonica | reverse complement strand
TTTAGCGACACTTTTCGCATACAAAAAAATTTGTGCAAATGACACAACATTTGCTTTATATTTTGCAATTTGTGTTTATTTTGTTAAACCATACGATAATGAATTATTAATAAATGAAAAAGATAAAGAGGTTACATTTTATTTTACTTGCATGCAATGTGAAATAAAAATTTCAACAGGTTAGTGAGTGAATACTTTTTTGCAATCGATCTGAAAATTTACATATTTCCAATGCTCTCGTTGAATTTTAAAAGCCTTAAAGACTTAAAATATGTTCAACTTAGATGTGCACATTGAACAACAAAAGGCAATTTGTGATAGATGACAGTGTCATTGATTGAGTATATGACTGACTGACTGCTGACACGAGTTTTGCATTCAATGTTTTCTTTATTTTATTTTGTACCTTTTAATTTTTTTAATCAAAGAGCGGGAAATGAATAAAGAATTAGAAAAGTGAAATTTATAGAGTAATTGAGAGTCTCAAAGATAAGAGTATTTGCTAATATAATTTAAATAATAAAATAATTTAAACAGCTGCAAAAAAAATTCAGACGATAAAATGTTCGCTGCAATAACTGTGGCAGCTGACATAATTTTACTTAAAGCAAAACATAAATAACTCTTTAATTTGTTGTTGATTACATATAATAAAGATGTTTGCAGCAGAATCGTATTTAATTTTATTTCAATACAGATTAAGCATTTTAAAATTGTGCACATATGAATTACAGACCGAGCCAATTAAAGTTTTGGAAATTTTCTCCAATCGGATAATTTTATTACACAAAATACCCACTGATGGTTTTGCCTCATAGAATGTAAGAATGTAAATTTTTTTGTGAGCAGTTTTATTTTTGCTTTTCTCGATGGTTGTTTACTTCGGCTTTTCTGCTATAACTTCATAGCCATTGACGATCCTTAATTTTGTTGTTCAGCAACTTGAAATTAATACTTATTAAAAATATAACGTTTTGCTTTTGTTATTAATATTATCCAATAAGTCAAAATTTTAGGCCTCAATTAAATGAAAATGAATAAAAATTGAGCTGGTAACACTGAAGAACCAAATTAGAAATTGTCACTGACTATTGAGTTATGCCAGAAACACTGAAGCAAACAAGCATCAAAATAAATAAAAAATAAATATGGCAACACCAAAACCTTTGGTGGATTTACTATATTGACCTAGCTAGGGCTTCTACCCTGACTTGGAATTTCTCTCCCTTCAGGCGATAACCACGGTTGTAATAAATCATTAGAACAATCATCCTTAAGCTATTTGCTATGTTGTTTATTGACGTATTACAAACATAAACAAACTGCATTCTGAAAACAAATCAAAAGAAAATGGCAAAAAACACCCATCAATATTTTTTAGTGAGTGGCTGTCACTTTTTATTATTAAAATTTTTTTCTTTTCGTCATTGAGGCAATGCACGATTTGTTTTATGAAGGCAATCAATTTTCTGTTTATATATTTGACGGAAATCAATAATTTTGAAGTTTTTCCTTTTGACGCATACAAACAAAAGAAAAAAAGAGAAGCTGTTATAACTACAGATGCTGCTCAGCAAGTGAAAGCATAACCGATATTTAGTAAACATTTTACAAACTCTTTTCAGCGTTAGAAAGAAAAATTTAAGAAAACTTCAACCGATTTACGTAAACATGGTAAGGCAAAAGAGCACAAAATCATTTAAAAAAGTATTAAAAAATAGCAAAACTTTTCTGAAATAACAGCTGTAAGTCAACAAAATGTGGAATTTATTAGTTATTTAGTGAAAACACTCAAGCTGACTAAAAGCAATTTTTTCTCAAAATATCAATAAAGAGCACAAGCCAATGAAACAACTTTCTGAGTTTGAGTACTTTTACATAATATCTAATAAAATCCACAACTTCTATCTTATTTTCATAATATTTAGTTTATTGTTTTTTTTTTTTTTTTTTTTGTAACACATTTGCCTTGAAAAGCAATGGCCAAAGTTCAACATTTAGAAGTTTTAATTTTTTAATAGTTTCCAGGTGAAAAATTTTAAATTTTTACAAATTACTATATTATTCCAATTTACTATTTTAGATCTAAAGATCTTCTAGTTATTTTTTGCCTAGTCTTTCAGCATGTCTATATGCCACCGACATTTCGCTGCTGCTACTCAGCTCGTCAGTAGAAATAATGGAATATGAAGTGTTTGAAAATTGTTTCACCAAGATTTTTCGAATCTATGGACGTGCTAATGGCATTAGCATAATATAGACATGCTGAAAGACTAGGCAAAAACAACTAAAGGGTCTATGGACCTTAAATAGTAAATTTCAAATAAAATTGCAATAGCGAATAAATCATTTTGAATTGTTTAAATAAGTCATATTAAGGTGATTTGTGGAAAGTTTGGTTGTCTCCGTGATGGTGTTTTGCCGGGTATACTGCCTTTGAGTTATGGTGAATAACATCAGTATACTTGGAGCAAATATTAGGAGGACTCATAAAAAACATTCTGACGTGATAGAAAAACCCAATGATGTAGTTTGTTTAGGTATAATTAAATGTATAAATGTGAGTATTATATAAATATTCGAAGGGAGACAAAAAGTTAGACTTTGTAGGGTTGTGAAATCAGGGACAGACAAAATCAGTAACAGAAACGGAAAATCCTCTTCTGTTTCAGTTTCTTTTATGTGACAACCGGGCTCAATGCTGTACAGTTTTTGGTTAAGACTTGATTACAAGAGGGTTTACTAGAAATTTACTTTGTATATATTTAGGAAATCATAATCACGATATATCTCTGGTGTTTCATGTGGTAGTCGTTTTATTTTTAATTTTTGTATCCTCCAACAAAAAAGGGTTTATTCACCTTCTCATTCTTCTCTCAGTAATAAAAACTAAGATGATCTGAGCATGTCCGTCCGTCCATTTATCTGTGGAAAACATTCACAGTCAAGCAAAGCTAGACTCTTGAAATTTGGTACAGACAAGTTCGGAAATAAGCGAAATCGTATCATAGGGAAAATATCCCTTAAGAAGAATTAAAAACACCACTGGAAAACTGTATAAATTTCAAAGTATTTTGTGGTTTTGTAGCGCAAATAAAGAGATTTCTATGCCAAATGGAGTTTAAAGCCAGAAAATTAAAAACTTTGTTCGACATCGGTCTATATATAGCAAAAACGGATTTCTCAAGAAGTCGGACCTGTAAGCGAACTAGAAAAACCCCGTCACTAAAACTTAAATTTATATAGCTTTTGACATCGTTTTACATAGATCCGAGGTAGTGAAACTCGATTTTTTAAGATATTGGATCTATAAACGATGGTTTTCAGCAGTATATACAATACAAAATTCTGTGTTCAATCGATCTTAAAAAGCGTTAAATTGGTTTTTATTTTGCTCTGGGCAAAGAATAATTTAAACATATAATATATTTGATTTTAATACCCAGTTTGCAACAGCCAATGCCAATAGGTATTCCAGCTTAAAGTCTCAGTTTTACTTTTGTTGTACATCAATTCCAGCAATGGCTTTAAATTTGGACTAAAAGCTTGTATAAAATAATTGAGAAATATTTTACTTCTTTTTTTTCCAAGACATGGTAATTAAATTTGTGTTTTATTAAACGAAGATTTTTAATTTTTTACTTCAGCATAATACCCTGCAATAATAATTGAATTTTAAATATTGAATAAAATAAAAAAAGTGTTTCACACCAAACTCTTTTAACTTGGAAAATTGCCTGTCATCTTCTTAAGCAAACAATTTACAAGTTAAGCAACAAATATTTGCAATAATGAATGAAATGCATTGCAGTTAAATTTAAACATGTTACCATATGTAACGAGCGCCGTCGTCAACAACATCTTGGTAGCTGACGTTTCATTTTTTTTTGTTCCTAAATTAACAATTAAATAAACTTTAACAATTTTTGGCCATAAAAAAAGTAAAAGAAAATTAAAAGACTGCAGAAGTCAGTAGGTAAATTATAAAGTTGTGTTTGGCAATAAATGTTTTGCATGTTCATTAAACACCAAACGAATTAAAAAATATAATAAACTTTTCAGTTTATAATGGTGCTTTTCTATGTTTAATAAAAAAGTTGTTATAAATTGCTTTTGTTTCCAAATTTGGTTTGCATATTGTGGATCTCTATTAGCAAAAATGTAATAAACTTGAATCTTTAATGCCATAAAAGCAGGAAGAATGGATGAGTTCGTTACAAAATTCAAATGAACTTTGCCAAGTACGTCTGCAAATTATACTAAGTTTTCATCAATATAAATATTGCTAGCTGCTTTAGCAGATAAGTCCGAAAATTGCGTTTTTGTTAGAATTTTCATTCCCAACAAACATTCCTGGTTGACCGTCTCTTAGAACACGTGTCTCATTTTCTGTAACATCATCCAGAAGTTTCTCGAATTGAGAAGTATGAAACACGAAATTTCATCGTTGCTCGATTAGTAATAAAGAGCAATCGAAAATAGGCAGCGTTAATTACGTCGTTTTTGAACATTTTCATTGAACAACTGTCAAAATGGCAAACAATCAAGAAGATACAAGGAAAATTAAAAAAATCAATTTTGACAAATATTTCACACATGTCAAAGTTACGGAAACAGAGTTTTAGAAGCGACATTTGAGTTTCAATTCATTTTGTTTTTCTCTCAATACAACCGTTCTATGCGACAAATTTCTCGATTCAAGTAATACAGAAACGAGGCACAGGCTTCACTTTTACACGAATGGGTAAAGGGGGAGGGGTACAACGAGGCTTGGTTTTTATATAGAAAACACCAATGAATAGTTATTTCCATGCTGGACTAATACACAGTTTGCAGGCAGAAGTTCGGGCGACAATGCAATGTGTCAGGAAGCTCAATATAATGGAAGACAGGATTAGAGTAATCACATCAGAATGGATTATATCACGGGCCTTGGAATTTTAAAGATGCTCTTAGCAGTTATTCGACACATGGTGAGCAGCGCCTCATGTTGGTTCCAGGGCACGCGGGAATAACTGGAAATGAGAGGGTAACTCACTAGCTCCAGGAGCCACAGAGCTAAGTGAGACAAGCTTGGTATGCGCGAACTTTCGGTGACATTGAATCCGAGCTAAAGACTTAGCCGTAGAAAACAGTACAAGAATTCTATGAGGAGATACAGACGAGATAAAACGAGAAGCTATAGCAGCATATCATCATTTATTATTATTATTTATTATTACTTATTACGCCCAAATTAAGTAGAATAATGGAGGCTATACAGATCATTTTCAATTACTGGCATCTTAACTGCAAACCCCTATGCGGAGAAGACGAATATAGAGCATGTGTGGTGGATAGATATTGCACTACTATTTGCGTCATTACCCGCCTCTCACAAATACGATATCTTGGGAGCACGTGATATTTGCTGGAAGAAATTAAGAAACGTTGTGAATGAATGAATGTGAATGACAAAGAGTTTCTATAGACACATGGGTTAAGTTTTATGGTTAAAGTAAAGGCAAGCCTTGACTGGCTTAAGTGTATGTCGTCCGACATGGGCCACCATACCCTTCCACCAATCTAACTAACCTTCAATTTTCACTCCTCTTAAGCAAATTTCCACCAAAGTACTAGTAAGAATGAATTAAATATTGAGGGTTTGAAAATATATTTACGAGCAGCGATCCTGATCCGGAATTCATAGAGCTGCCTGGGTAAGTGAAAACCATAAAATGAAAGTCATAAGTTAAGCGTATAGAGAATAATGCAGCTTCGGCAATTCCATCTCTTTTATAGAATGACAATTCACCGGCTCGAACAGTGTCTTGCCGAAAAACTTTCCGCCAGTCTAGACGCGCGAAAGATATGATGGCATTTATATTATGAAATATGATGCTGCTAAAATTCCAAAATTACTATAAAATGATTTTCTCAAATACAATCAAGTAATTTTTGACAAATAATCTTAACAGCTTTGGCAATCCCGCTTTCAACTTTATACCTCTCGCTAACGAAAACCAAAAAGTTACAAGTTAAAATTGTGCGATAATTGTATCATGTAAATCTTGTCTGTCTATGGCTATGTCCAGTACATATTTTTGAGTTCAAGCAGTTACAATGGCTGTTGCAGACAACAACAAAAACAATTCTCGAGGGTCGCATGATATTAAAGCACTGGTATTAAATTAGCAAGAGTTTATATTAAACGATTTGCAATGTAACACCCATCCCAAAAGTATGAGGCACATGCACTGAAAATTAAAATTGATCATGATAGCTCAGCACTATTTAAGGCGATAGATATTTTGAGCCTCATAATTTGCTTTGTACAAAAGTGCTGCCATATTTGGTATGTAGGCAGACGGATTTCGGCTGGATGAAAAGATTTTCTCCTGCATGGTATTTCTTAAGCAAAAATATTATGAAATGGGACTAGTGATTTTTGTGAACAATAAATAATATAAATTAATTTACATAAAAAGAAAAGTGCAAATTGGTTTGGATGCAACAGCACCCAAATAACATGCCTCTTATACTAAACTCGATCTTAAAGTTATTTCTTAGTTAGAATATCATGAATTTACCTTTTTTGAATTGTTCTACAAGTTTGCTACACATACCTGTAAAGAAAAACAGAACAAGCATGTGTTAGTAAAGAACATATTTTAATAAGATTAATTCTAAATTTTATTATACATAGATGTATAAATAAAGGAAACACTTTTTTTCTATTAAAAGTAAATTAACTGTCTGCCTCTTTCACTATTTCGAACATGTACGTTCGTTCACATAAAAAGATTTAGTACAAAAATAAATTTCCAAATTTTGTTGTTGCCTAAAATGTATTAATACGAACGAACAAAAATGTTCGAAATAGTGAAAGGGACAGTAAATGTTTAAAACCCATACACATTTCTAAGGGTTCCGCACTTAAAAGGGAAACGGATGTTGTTGTACCGTACTGCTACAAGAACATGCACTAATAGTAACAACAATGTAAAAACTAAGGACTGCCACATATAGCGGGTACACTATTTCGAGAAAAATTAGCTATAACTTTTGAACCATAAGAGCTAGAAAGCTGGATTATAGGATGGTGTTGTATAATGGGGCTACAACTACAAATACAACAAATAATATTAACATTAAAACAGAAGGGTTAAAAAAGTTACACAAAACGGAAAAACCGAATTTTTATATTTTCAATGAAACAAGAAACTTATTAAACATGTCAGCGATTGATGACATTTCATAGTATCTACAATCGTAAGAAGGCAGTTTGATACTCTATTGTATGCCAATTGTTATTAAAAAATTTTAATTTTAAAACAACAGTGCAAACTTAGTGAAACTTTGTTTGTAAACGGCTGCTGTTTTACTTTCTTCCTCTCAATTAAGAGTTGTTTGTGTAGTGACCAACAACACGAAAGTTGGTTAATACGATGTTTAAAGTCATCGATGAAACATTTTTCCAATAGACATAAACGCCCAACACTTCTTACATTTCAATCGATTTGAAATAAAGAGTAAAGTCAACAAACAAGCTCTGGCTCTATTCCCACGCTTAGCAGCTATGCTTCATCATGCGAAATTTGTATTGAAAGCCATCCTATTTGGAAATTATTTCTTAATTAAAATTTAGTTGTTAATGTCAAAGATACATATGCAATAAAGAGAGTTGAAGAAAGTAACGTTTCATAAAGGTAAAATCGGGAATAACGTTTTATATTCATCGACGGCGATAGGTTTTTGCAACAAAATAACTCACATTTATTTTGTTTTATTTCAATTCATAGATGGTAGGCAGAGTTACAAGCCGAGGTTAATTTTTCAGCGGCGGGTGGATCGAAAATTGCCGATGGCGCGGATTTTTCAATTAGCGATCGGCGACTAGAATTTGGCATACATTTTGAAGAATTATAGCGATATTTATACAGTACCGTTTGATTATAACCATTTATTAGCTCTTATTGCTGATAAAAAATAAACTGTAATACCTGCAGCCACCAAAGTTATATGAAATAGACTTTCCAAACAGCAAAAATGTTCCTGGCTTTTTCGACAGAGGCATTTGTGATGGTCAGAATAGAAGTGGTGTTAGTGGTATAACATATAAGGGTAATCATGGAATTGAAATTGATGGCAGTGGGCATAATTATCAAACTAAAGCACAAAAGCTATTAGACACGCCTACTGAAAACAAGTTCCCATTAAAATTATTGAAAAGTATGGATTCAGAGCAAATCAGAATCGCCAAACTATCAAAGCTTGACATACAAAATTGAAATTAAAGTGAAGCTGACATGTTCATATTAAATATTAAATTGATGATAATTGGGCCGGTGATCTTGAAGTTATATTTGGTGGTGAAAACACAACCTATAAGGATGCCATTAAGGTGATTGTATACATATGTATATTTCCACAATTGCCAGAGCTTTCAGCAGCTAGCTCAATGGTACTAACCCTTTTGTCTCCGCCATGTACATGTGTTTGTAAAGCTACTCGGACCGCAACACTATGACAGTAAGACAAAAAAATATGAAACCCCTCTCTACTGTGAAGTCTCTTACACGATGGGTTTTGATGCCACGAGTTTACTGCCTTTAATTTGAGAAAGTTACGAATTATCTCACTATGAGAAATTCTTATGTACGCCAAAGTTGAAATTAATCTCAAGATGTACGAAATAACAGATTTTGCAAATCATGTCCCATTATAATAAATGTTTTCAGGGCCGCACAAAAAAGCTTGCCGGGCCACATGCGGACCGAGGGCTGCAGTTTGAGTATGGTTGATCTAGCTCTTAAACAATAAAATTTAAAAATTTTGATGTTAATTCGCCGATAAGAAAGAAGAAGCAACCCTCGAAAATTAGAAGCTTTAGAAGAGAATATAAAATGCAGAAAGCAGAATTCACATTTTAAAGGCCAGTTTAATTAAAAAATGATCGGCTAAACTTTTAAGTCAATCATTTCGACGGCGGCGCGGTTTGTTGAAAATTTATCGGCTTCGGTTGGCCGCCAGCTTTGAGCTGGTCTGTTTGTATCTCTGATGGTATGCGCTTAATGAAATACCCTTTAAGTATAAATTACTTTTCAACAAATCAGCCAGCACTCAAGCAGTTTGAGGTAACTTTAAATGATAATACAAGAATTAATATTTGTCAAAAATTTCTGTAGAACAAAATTTTATCGAGAAACACGGATACAAAATTGGCAAGAAAAGTATAAACCTTCATCACACCAGAGATGTATTTTACAGTAAACAATGCCAATATTATGAGTATAATTGAAATTTTATGCAATGAATTGCAAGAAATACCAAAAGAGCCAAATGCTCATATTGTTTTTGTAGATGTTGTAAAATCGTAACCATCGGCCGTTTTCACTTGTTGCTTAATCATTTTCTTTGATTCTACAAAATCTAATCGTGTAAAGACAAATAAATGTGCAACAATGTTTAGTTTTCATATGGGAAGAATTTCCGAAATTTGTATGCTACAAAATCCTAATACTTTGTATTACCATGAAAACAAACCTTTAACAATATTTTTGATGCTTATTTGAACCCGCGACTTTGCATTGAAAATGTATTCAATCGAAAATGTTCATTTAATCAATCCAGTGGATATTTAGAAACATTTATTTCGCATTATATTTATGTTATAAAGTGAAGTAAGTCAATCTTCTAAAGGCTTGCGTGTTATATCATTATTTTTTCAATGCTAATTGCATTTTAATAAGAAAATTATAGAAACTACTACATACACACTTACATATGAATACTCATATTAAAATAAACATCATAAGTACAAATTAAAAGAAAAGAAAATAATTTAAGGAAAAAAACTATGAATGACCACTTGAAAGCTTTTAAGCACAAGTCCCAGAAGTGGCACTTTAATGTGCACAATATATTTAGCATTACAGTGCACTCGCGCTAACTTGAACTTATTAAAACGAGGCCTGTTCACTACACCGAATTTGTTCAAGTTTACGAATGTTGTATTTTTATATTAAAAAATTAATTTAAAATGATTTTCTCTTGGCACTTTTGAAAGGTGCAACCAATTAGGGCTGTGAAGACAGCTATTCGCCAGAAATAAAAATCAGGCGACGAAGCCGGCCATCGTTGGCAAACAAAATTTGAGTGGTTTTCTTATACTTCGGTTTTTTTTATACTTCGCATGCAATCCTTGCAATTTTCCTTCAAAATTAAGCTACTGATGCGATAATTTTATTGTGCCGCGTTAAGAAGCAATCGCGAGAGTGTCTTTCCATTTTGGAAGCCCAAGGTTTCAATATTTTCGTTATCCTGGCCCTGAGAATGTGTTATTGACACAATTCATAGTTTGCTTTATCTTTTTATTTCACAATAGTGGATTTCGCAACATTGTGTTTTTAGCAGAAAAGTAACACTAGAAGATCTAATTTTATCTAGGCAATCAGACTTTCTATAATTTTTTTGCTTACGAACGCGAGACAAAATGTTGGGGACAAATACGAACTCCAAACACGAAATACGAGTTCTCGGAAAATTGATGAGGCAAAATTTTTAACATCGAAATCAACGATAAAATAATCCGCAACGTATTACATTTTATTGCATTTATGAAAAAATTGTTTTAATTATAGAAAGTCAATTGGTAGAAAATAATGTTCAAGCTAGCGAGTATTCAAGGTAGCGCGTGTGCACTGTACCACCAATTTTTTTACTATTACTTTTTTTTCATCAATTGATACAAGCAACGGAAGAGATCGCAAGTGAAGAAAAATTAAATTAAAAAAAATTATAACCAGCAGCAACAAAAAGTCGGAAAAGTTTAAGGCATTCATTCATTTATTTATTTTTTTCTTCGTTCATGCTTGTAAATTATAAAACTGCATTTGGCTTAAAATAAGGAGTGGCTGGTCTTTTAGCCATGAAAAATTTAGTTTAAGCAAGAAAAAAGTTTTAAAACCAACATTTGAATTTAAGGATGGTTTATTTTTTGTCTGGTGTTGCATAAACCTTGAAGTAAATTCAATTTAACACCTTTATCTAAGGTGTGTTACAAGGCAAGACGATGTAATATTTCATTTTCTTCCTTATTAATTTTTACTTGAACAGATATTTTGATATAAACACATGTTTTTTGTTGGTAATTTCCACTATATATAAAAAAGTATTATTTAAATTAATTTAAAGCCTTAAAAGACAAGATATGAATAACAAGGACACTGTTATTTATTAGATTAAAAGGGAATTTGTGCTGTAATACGAGGTGGCAAATTTTGACAAACATATAATACAATTTGCACGGGTATATGCAATTGCAGGTTAGCCAACAGTCAGTCACCACCAGCCGTATGTGGCTTACTGAGCCATACGATACCGTTTTCGGATATTATAGCCGATAGCATGCTATAGACCTCGAGCTCCGTGGATGGAATCATTGGCTCCGGGTACCGTTGCATGCTTTGTACAAAATGAGAGATTCTGCCGTCATGTCATGAATTTAATCTATCCTCAGTCCAGGACATGACAAGTACCGGACCTCATACAATTTTTCAGAACAAGATTGGACTGGAACAAAAAACAGGATTAGTTTTGGATTTCTACCACCATGGTGCAATAGAAACCTCGGCCAAGCTATCGTCAATCGATTCTGCAGGGCGCACTGATAACCGGAATTATTCCCGGGGAGGTCACTGCAGACTGACTGAAAGAATGACAAGAAGCCACGGCATTATGATCTTACTTTTAAGTTTATATTATACAAAGTTAAAAAGTACAATGTTACCAACTTTTTTCAACTCCGATTTCGTTAAACGAAATTCATTTTGATTTTGAAGATTCGTTTGAATGGTCTAAGTCCCCAAACTATAAAATTTGTACACTAAGTGTCCAAAAATGATGAGTTCATTTCCCAAACTTATTTGTGAAACTAGTTCATTTTGTGTACGAGGATTTAGCTCAAATCACCTAAAATGGATATATGCTGACATAGATCTATATATATACAATTGTATGTTTTTTTTGTTTGTTTGTTTGTTCCTTATAGGAGACCAAACCTCTGGGCTGCTGATCTCCTGAAATTTCTACACCAATTAAGCTGAACTCGGAGATAAATTATAAGCTACTTTTTTAAGCCACGCCATTTTAACGCCTAACCTTTATAATTTCAAGAACATTTATAACAAAAAATCGCATCACTTTTATTGTCCAGCAAAGTGGGTTGGGTTATTATATATTATAATATTGAACGGATATAAAATTCAGCTTTCAGTTATTTTTTCTGCATGGCAGTCTTTATATTTGTTTACATACATTTCAGTTTCCACGTGATTTTAATTAGTAAAGGCACTTATAAAATATTTACTGTGCTTTTATTTATTTATAAAGCCAAGCTTTTTACGCTTTTAGTTTAAGAGAAAAAGAAAATGTGATGAAAATGGTCTTATCTATTATTTGCATAGTTATGTTTTCTTTTTTAGAAAAAAAATTTTGCTTCTTTCTTTATTAATTTAATAACATGCATAAACACTTGATTTAAGTTAGTCTACGCTTGTTTAACAACAAGCATTTTGCACATTGATGTATCAGAGTTTTGTTTTTAATCGTTTGTCAGACCGTCCGTAACTTTGCACTTGTTTAAATGATGTGAAGAAAGGAATTAAATAAAAAACAGCAACAATTATTTGTAAAGTGCCATTTAATTAAATAAAAATTTTACAACTTTCGCTTGTTCATTTTAAAAGACAGACCGACACATTCATTATTTTTCATATGCACAAATTAAATATTTAAATAAAGATTATATTGATCTATAAAACTAAAACAACAATGTAAAAAACGTATACGATTGACTTTAATAAAAGTTAGTCATGAGGCATCATATTTCAATGTAATGTTGTCTAAATAATAGTTTTGCAAACATTATATTACATATGTTTGCGTATTTAGAAAATATTTATTAAATTATTTGGTCTTTAGCACGCAGTTTCATTGAAGAGATAATTTGTTTAAAAAGGATTGTGAGGAAGACACCCTACTTTAACTGAAATTATAATTTTCAAAATGGACATATGGGAGACATAAAAATATATAAAAGTTTGTATAAAATTTAAGTTGCTTTTAGGCGCTTCCTTTAGCTGAAATCATAATTAATCACAAAGAGGTTATATGGGGTATAGTATAGTATTCTGGATTTTAGTCCAACTGCTTGAGAAATCGGTTTTCACTATATCTCGGCTTTATGTGGGTCGATGTTAAAAGGAAATATATTTTTAATTTTTAGCTGTAAAACCTAGACACCGAGCGCCACTTGGCACAGAAATGCTTCATTTCCTAAGCAACATTAGAAAATAGTTTTTAATATAAGTTGTTTTTCAGAAAAAAAATTTTTTCTAATGGGAAATCTTTCCCCCTTGGCCAGATTTCGCCCGTTTCCGATTTTAACATGCATCATCGTTTAGCAATTCAACCTCAATTTTTTTGTTGGAGGTTACAATTACTTTTGTATGAATTTTATTATTAGGTCAAAAGAAGTTTTAGTTGTTTTTGCCTAGTCTTTCAGAATGTCTATATGCCGCCGATATTTCGCTGATGCTACTCAGCTCGTCAGTAGACTAGAAAAATCTTCTGGAAAAAATGTTGAAATATTTACTTTATATTCTATTATTTCAATTGAAATAATGAAAATTAAAAAAAAACGTTTAAGCGCATTTACAAAGACGGCATATAGACACGCTGAAAGACTAGGCAAAAACAGCTAAAAAGTCTTTTGACCTAATAAAAATTTCAAATAAAATTGCTTAAGAGCGAATAAATCATTTTTGAATTATTGGATTACTTTTGTATTAAAACTTTTATTATTAGAGACGCTTGTTCACATCTGTGGCAATAAATAATAACAGCTTAAGTCGAAATTTCATGTTTTGAGATATTAAGCGTTTTGACTAAAATAAATTGTGCTTGATTTTTATATAAATTTTTAGCCACAGTTAAAGATCTACGTTTATTTAGATCAAAGCTGTTAATTTTATTAAAAAATCTTTTATTAGTCAATATTCGTTTAGTTAAGCTATTATGAAAAAATCGATTGGCAGAAAACTTAAAATTAAAGTGAACTTAAGCTACTATATTGAAAAAAAAAAATAATTTCTATTAATAGTGACTCAAGATAAATGCTTTAGGTTAAGCTGAAATTGAGAAACCCCTGAGATAAATTTTACTCTAATGAACTTAAAGTGTATACAAATTTTAATGCTCAAACATTTTAATGAGCGCCTCGATGGCTGAGTGGGTAGAACACCTGCACAACAGTCACAAGGTCGCAGGTTCGATCTCTGCCGCAGGCTCTGGTGTTTCTGCGGACAAGCAAAAAGCTTTGCAGTGTGTGTTTAAAAAAAATTGAGAGTGTTGTAGAATCAGTCTTGTCGAGCATAACACTCTTATTTGTTTTATATATATTTTTTATAATATTGGTGTAGCGCCCTTAATAAAAACTAAGTTGAGCTCAGGTGTTAGGTCTTATGTCCTATTTTGCACAAAGGCTTAAGTTGAAATATAAATGCGTGTAGTTCTATTGATGGCATTTTATACTCAAAACTTAGCTGAGTGATAGATCTTGAAGAATAGAATAAAAATATGTAATAAAATGAAAAAGCACTTGTGTCAACTTAGGCCATTATTATTTATTGCCAAATAAAAGCTACATAAAACAAATATCTTACTAGCAAAAAGCTAAGTAAAAAGATAAATAAATACATAACATTTCTATGGATTTTCGACACTTTTTCGCTGGAAAATTGACGATTTTAAAGGAATTTTATCTGGTAACCATGGTTGAATGAACTACCTGATGCAAAGTTGAGATACCAGTTAGGCATGTAACCGATACCGATATATCAGCGATACTTCTAATTTTCTGATAATCGAAACCGAAATCGATATCGGTGATATTTCACTGTCAATACGCCAATACTTCTTATATTTTTTCTTTAGCGTCTTTTGAAGAAAATATTTTTCAATTTATTTAAATTTTGTATGACAACTATAAGATATAACATATTAAAAGCAGAATAAAAAATCAAAACAGAATACATAATGAGATTATTTTTAATCTTTTTTATACTACCCAAATTTAAAGAAAATGGCGCAGAAATACTTAAGATTTCAAATGAGTTCTGCGGCATCTGAGAGACTTTTTTTCACTGCAGATCTATTTCAAACAGATTTAAGAAATCGTCTATCTCCGCAAAATTTGAGAACACTTTGTCTTTTAAACAAAAATCTTATTAATATTAATTTTCAATATTAATCATTTGCAATGTTGTTTTAATAATTATAATTTAATTTTAACATGATCTCAAATTCAATTTGTTGTCTTTTAAACCTTAGTAATATCAATTTCAAATCTTGAGCCAATCTAAACTTAGTGCTAATGTTGTTTTTTTTTGTAAAATCATAAATATTACAGATTTTTGTAGTTTGAATATTTGAATTTTGAAACTGAAATATATTAAAAATTTTGATGATATGAAAGGCTCATTAACAAACTCTGTTCTTTGTATAATAGAAGAATTACTCCACTTAAATTTGGTTAATTTTTCCCAGTAAGCGTATCGGTATCGGCGATATTTATTTTTGAGTATCAGTATCGGATCGGCGAAATGGCGTATCGTTGCATCCCTAGATAGAAGGCTCCCATAGAATCCCATAGAATTATTAATGTCAACGCATCCAATTAACTTTTTCAATGACTTTTATCATTATACTGGTTTTAGTTTGTACATTATTGATGACATTTGACATAATAGTGATGTCACAGTTCTTATGATTAATGCCATTAAAATGAAAATATGCACTATTCATTTTATTTTAGTGGTTGATGTTTAACTGCAACCGCACCGCTGTTACAAGTGGGATTGAATTAATTATCGGCAGCTTTCTGAGGGAGCTTAAAATGTGCTTTTGCAAAACAAATTTCTTTTTCGATTTCTGCATTTATGCAAAAATTAAATCTAAATCTTACTGTAGATATTTAGTTCCCGCATAGTTTTGCAATTGAGTTATTTATGATTTTAATTTTTATTAAAAAAAATTATTCTAAAAAAGAAAAAAATTATTTATTAATTTGTCATTTATATAATTTCTACTTTTATATTTTAATTATTTGAAAGACAATCTAACCGTCATGCATTGTGTCCGCCCATCGATTTGTTTTTGTTTATTTTAATACATTCTGTGTAATTGAATCGTGTCAAGTTAATAATTGTTCATTTGTGTACTATGAGATGTAAATTTATTTATTAATTCTGCTAAAAACATACTTAACAACTGACTTACTAATTAACACAACAAATCATTGTAAAAATAATGCATAATTTGTTGCTTGCTTTAGCTAAACTTAAACTCTTAGCATGCCGAAAAAATATTTGAGATAATGTACGTACCTCTTCAAGGCTTGGCTTACACGTTTAAAATCAACTTTAAAACAAATTTGCCAGCTCTATTTGATTTCAGTATTTTTAGTACTTTTATTATTAAAAATAGTGTATTACATATTTAATTACACAACCTTGCCTTTTCCGTTCTCAATCTCAATGATTAAGATTACATCGAAATTAGTGTAAAGTTGTTTGTAGTTATTGACAAATATTTTATTAGAGACCTTAGTTGTTATTACAGTAATTATATTTATTTAATTTATCAATGTTTTAAATTGACGTGCATAAATACGTTTAAATGTTTATTTTGAGCGTTTGAATTTATTAATAAAGGTTTACGTTAATTGCAAAAAACTTATAATATAGATAAAATCGGATGCAAAGATACGCCATTTCGCCGATCCGATACCGATACTCAAAAATAAATATCGCCGAATCCAATACCGATACGCTTACTGAAATTGAGTTCAAGTAAAATTAACCAAATTTCTATTATACAAAAGATGAGCCTTTAATATCATCGAAATTTTCAATACATTTCAGTGTCTAAAATTCAAATTTTCAAACTACAAATTATCTGCAATATTTATGATTTTACAAAAAAAAAAAACGATGGCATTCAGTTTAGCGTGGCTCAAGATTTAAAGTTGATATTAATGAGACTTTTAAAAACAGAATTGAATTTATGTTAACAAAAAATAAATTATTGTTTGCACAAAATAACAGTAAGATATTATTAATGAGACAATTCAAACTGAATGTGATACTGTTTATTTTCTAAAATCATCAAAATTTTCAAACAAAACGTCTGCCATATTTATTATCTTACAAAATAAACGATGGCATTCAGTTTAGATTGGCTCAAGATTTAAAATTGATATTAATAAGATTTAAAAGACAACAAATTGAATTTGAGATCATGTTAAAATTAAATTAAAATTATCAAAACAACATTGCAAATGATTAATATTGAAAATTGATATTAATAAGATTTTTGTTTAAAAACAAAGTGTTCTCAAATTTTGCGGAAATAGACGATTTCTTAAATCCGTTTGAAATAGATCTGCAGTGAAAAAAAAGTCTCTCAGATGCCGCAGAACTCATTTGAAATCTTAAGTATTTCTGCGCCATTTTTTAAATTTAGTATAATAAGAGAAGAAATAATCTCATTATGTATTCTGTTTTGATTTTTATTCTGCTTTTAATATGTTATTTCTTATAGTTGTCATACAAAATTTAAATAAATTAAAAAATATTTTGTTCAAAAGACGCTAAAGAAAATATAGAAGTATTCGTATCGACAGTAAATATCACCGATATCGATTTCGGTTTGATTATCGGAAAATTAGAAGTATCGCCGATATATCGGTATATCCGCAGAACGTACTGTCACACATCTCATCTAAAACCAACATAGGTTTGTTGTGCGCTCAATGAGGTTCTCTACATTTATTTAATCTCTAATCTAATATCTTTAAACGAGCAATTTTGTACATACATATATAAAATCGGGTTCTCAAAACGGCCTTAAGGATTTTGGGGAAATTCAGTATATGGAGGTTTTGAGATAAATCCTGAAAAATCCATTTGAATCTTTTATTTTTGATTCAACCATTAAAAATTTGATTGAACAGTCCCGGTCCCGAAAAGTCCAGTTGGATCTGTTTCTTATCCGATTTTGTATTACAATTAGTGTAATGGATGCAACGATTTTGATAAAATTCAGTATCTGTGGATTTTCGGATACAAAATGTACCTAGCTGGGTCCCGGTCCCGAGAAATTTCGCTTGAACCTGCTTTTACATATTTTCATTATAATTGGTTTCTCGAAAAGAGATTTAACGAATTTCATAAAACTTTGAAAAAAAGAGCAAAGTAACAGAACCAGAGCTACGATCGAAAACTTTTAAGCAAATCATTTAGATTTTGAGCACATCGGTGAAGATAGTGGTTGCGTGATCGTAGGCTCGATTTATATCAAAGCTAAACCATGAGACTGAAAAAACGAGCCACTTGGGAGTTAAAATAATACATAATAATTTCTATGCATAATAATTTCTCCAATGCTTAAAAATTTGACTTTAGAGTAAAATCTTTCTTAGCAGCGCTTTAAATCCTAGAAAAATACCCTAAATTGAAGAAAATTTAAAAACAGGCAAAAGCACACTTTAAACAAAGTGGAAAATAAGCCCAGATGACAAAGACCATAAAAGAACTTTGGCACTTTGTTATGAAATCTAAGAAAACAAGTATTGCTTTAACTTTTTAGTTTCCTTTTAACACAAAAAAAAACTGACGAAGAATATAAAAAGAAAAAATAAACATACATGTGTCAGCCTATTTTAGTTGTTTTTTCTTGGCAGCTGTTTAAAACAGCTTTAAACCCGGTATTAAGAAATAAAAAAGTTTTTCCCATGATTTTGCTGCTAACATGGTTAGTCATCAAGGTTTTATAGTAATGTTTCGTATTTCTTTTTTTTTTTAGCTTAAAACAATCGTTTATATTAAATTATCTGCTGTTTTAATCAGATACTTTTAACGTTTCATTTGTACTTTATTCTTCGAATTGAAAGACAATGAACCTTTGAAACTGAAAGAAACAAAAATAAGTAGCTGGCAAAAACTGTTTGCGATTCTCTTATACTTTGGTAATAAATCATTGAAAATTGAGCACGTTGAAACGATCAATTGCTGCTTGAAGCCAGTTTAATTCTCGGATTTCGCTAATAATTTAATTTTATTTTCTTATAATTATGTATTTGCTGGTATTAGTAACGACGTGTTAAATTATTTTCTGTTTGAATGATAAATATTTAATTAGGTATGTACTTGACAGTACACGAAAATTAATTATCATACTCAACAATAGAATACGTTGAATCGGCAAATAAAAGGCTTGAATATGGAACTGTAAAGGATTTGCGTATTGGAATAAGAACTTTACAAAAATTTACAAACGAAAATCAAAGGAAACACATTTGCTTATACAAAATACATATTTATGACAAATAATTCATTGCTTGTAGTTTTATAATAAATTTTTCTCTGTAGAAAAAATACACTTTTTTTTCAAATTCTACACAAGAACTGGGCATGTCAGGATATAACTAAATAAATGATCAAATAGAAAATATTTCCCTCATCAGAATAGGGCCTAAATTTTTGATAATTAGCCTTAAATTTAAAATAGGTCTTCTGCAAAACCGAAACAAAATCAGACTTAAGCACTTTTCCCTATTGCCACAGAGGTGTTAAGATAACAAGGTGATGCGAAAGTATTCACCTAATTTGGTTTTGAATTAACAAATAAAAAATTTATTATTTTGAGTGGTGGAAATCTGCACAATTTATTCTATTAATTGAAAGATCAGTCAAGTTTCCGTAACATCTTGCAATACTTTTGACGATATCTGTTCACATTCTTGTTGAAAATTCTCTTTAAGGTCTGTAATTGTTCGACTCTTATTAGCATACACCAAGGAGTAGCTTTAAAGAGAGAGGTCTGGTAAAACGGGAGATTATGTGACCAGAATATGTTTTCTTCCCTCACAATATCCGTTGTTGTCCTGACTGTATGTGTGTTTGTATCGGTATATAATACCGGCAGTAGGAAGTCGTTCGATAGCGTTCACCATCAACAGTAATTGCTGATGGTTTCATGGTCTAAAATCAGGAGTTCGTAATATCGAATATTTCATATTACTCCACTGCGATTCAATTGTACATTGAGACTTTTTCCAGTTCGGAAAAAAATATGACAAAAAATCGCTGGGCTCGTCGAAAAATTTGTAACGTTATCAACACTCATAATACGTATAAATGATGAAAATAACAACAAACAGAAAAATTAAAAACAGTTGAAATTGTCGCTCTGAGATAAAATAAATCCATCCACGCAACAAATACAACAAAGTGATAAAAATTGGAAATGATTGATACAAATCAAGTATAGACAGAAAGTAAATCAAAGCTCTGGTGGTGCAGTAGTCTAAGCATCAATGCAAAACAGTGCATGTTTATGAAGCCAGAGTTCGAAGCACTGATGAGTATCATAGCTGATATGAAATGAAACTCCAGCTAATAAGTTTTCAAATTTACTTTTCTTATCTCCTTCAAACAAAAAAATTATTAGTCGCTGGAATTATTCACAAATAAAAATCCTTAATTAAAAGGAAATAATATAAATTAGTCCGTTTGTATTCAAATAAAGAATAAATTAACGAATTATACAAAAATAATTGGGAAAATTAAAAACTTTTTCTATTTTACCAAACAAGCAAACCACAGTGAACAAGAAATCATGTTATATTAACATGGTATGCCAATGAAACAAACCCATTAACACTGCCTGTACAATTTTCGTACATTTAATTTAACATGACTTTATAACAGAGAAGTAGCGTGTGGCTTTGTATCTAATCTAAGCTCTAGCAGCTAAAATATAATAAAATCTAAATTTAAATTTCAATAAACTGCAAAAAGCGGCAAAACATTTGTTTTACATATGTCTTAAGATATATCAAATAACATTGCCAATCCGTAATTATCATAAGATAAAAAATACAGTAATAATAATAATAAAAGTAAAGTTATGTTTTTTTTTCTAATAATTTCTTCCTTTATGCACATTATAAGTGTAGAGAAAATGCAATTGTTTAAAAACACGCAAGCAATTTCGGCTCCACAAAAGCAACACACAAAAATAATGCTGCAGCCGCCAACAATAAGTAACCCATAAAATAATTGCAAAATTAAACTCCCCAACATTTTTAAGAAATAAAAACCCCTCAAAAAAAAAAAACTATAAAAGAAAATAACAACTAAGAAAACGGCTGCTAACTGCTGCTTTCTATCGTTGAACCAAATCGATTAAAATCAGTCTAAAAGTTGCTCCACAACCAAACCAAAATGCAAATAAAGATGCAGACACAAAAATAAATGCTAAATATATAAATATCTAAGCAACAGCTACGTAAAACATGCTTGCATACATATGTAAATATATATGTATGTATATATATTTGAATATTCATGTAAAATTAACCATAATTTTACCAACAAGAAAGTTAAATTACAAAAACAAAAACCAAAATCGTGATATGTATCACAAATGATGAGGGGTACGTGCAGCATTTATTTATTCTTTTCTATTTGTCTGTCTGATGGATGTGATCTACATACAACAAGATCACTAATTCGAGGGCAAACAATCTATTTTGTTCAATTAAAATTTATAAAACTGAAATTTTGAAGATTTTGTACATGTACGAGTAGTTATTTTTTACTTCATGATAAGGCATTCCCAATAATTATTACGAACTTGAACATGGAACATCATGATCTTTACTATAGAAAAATAAATAAAACCAAATTAAATATTGAACGTGATGATCTGACATTTAAATTTAGATTTGCTTGTGCATAAGAGTGTGATGAAAGAACGGTTTTTATATTAAATACTTACAAGATATATTACTATGGCTGTAAGAAATATTTATAAAACTTAGTTTTATTCGCGGAGTATTAAATAAGCGCCCTAGACTCTGTGCCTAACATACTACTAATTAAAAAGTAGCACGCAGTGTAGCAGTACTCCCAGCCCCTGTCCACACTCTGCAACATTTATTGTAAGACTTTTAAATGTGTTTATGCTAAGAAAATCAGAGTGGTTTATGCACATGAAGCATTGACACGCCAGAAAATGAGAAGACAAATGAGAGGATGAAAGTGAAGGAAGGCAAATCAGATATTAAAGTGGTAAGACACATTTTTCATTGTATGAACATGAATACAGTTTTAAAAGCATCTTTTCCTGGTTGCCAGTTGACCCATGGCGTGAGACCGCACTAGGTTAGATCGATATCGGCAATAAGCTTGACATTCGTAAGATAAGGTTTGATTTTTTACATTAAAACAATTTAAAATTATATAAATTAAGACAAAATATAACGGTACTCATTTGAACTTCTAGTCACTTCGAAAAGATATTATACAAGTGTTATGACCTGTTGCACCAGAATGTTACAATTTTAAGCAAAGTTTGCTAAAGCTAATGGTTTAATTAGAACTTTTCATATATTTGTTAGTCTGCTTTTAAAACAAATTTGTTACATTTCAAATAGTTTTACAGTGCTTGTATATATAAAGTACTATATTAAAAATTTAAATGATAGATAAATTTCTAAGATTCTAAGATTAAAAATTAAAATTTTTTCTTGATTTTCATAGGTATTAAAAGGCTTAAACTCAAGCCATATCAGGCCTATCTGGCAACGCTCTACTGCACAAATATCCTGGCAATCTCTAGTATCGGGGTACAATCTCGATCTGAGTGACATCAGACCCTATCTCATCACAAGCTCAAATTCTCAAGTTGAGAAGGAAATTTGCTGGAACTTTGACATTCTGTCAATAGCTCTGGTTAACCCAATAACTATACTTTTATACTGCGTTCAGATAATCAACTAAATTGAGATGATCGTAATTTGCATTAAACTTTCAATTAGTAATTGAGCAATTTGTGGATAATTATTCAAATATTGAAAAAATTTTAAATGTAAGATTGATTATAATAGGACTGTTGCTTCATTAGTAGTATGATGAATTAATCTGATTTTTTTATTGTAAATTAATATACTAAAGGTTTATGCTTTTAGTAAGTGGCTTATTTAAATGGTTGTGTCTTTACTTTTGCTCACGTGCGCAATTAATTTGACTTAATTATATGCCTGAACACTACAAATTATCCCTCGCAATTAATCGAATGATAAGCAATTTATTTTTGTGTGTATGAACAGGGTATTAGAGAGAAAGCTTGTAGCCGTCAGCATAGTACTTTACGATATATTCGAAGGTAATGTTTAGATGGCTTTTAAGTCGGATGCTCACTTTAGGCTAAACCTTTGGGCTATTCGTCTGGAATCGTTGTTTGACAGCAGGTAGCTAGATAGAACCCATCAGCAAGAGGTCTGTTTATAATCCGGGACTGTTATACCAGAGAATTGATCATCCAAATCAAAAAAAAAAAAAAGAAAGATTGCATTTTTAATAACAGAGCTACGTCGATAAAGTATGTTCGAAATATTTGGATGTCAGGAGAATTTATACGAAATCACATCGCTTTAAGATGATTTTTATATCTGGGAAAGCATCACCAATATAAACTCCACTTAAGATTATGTTTCACTATCCTAAAATAGTGTGTATTCAAAAGTGTGGTCTAAAAGTGCAGATTTTTTTTTGATAAGCCAGTCCGATTTGCAAAAGTTTATGAAAATTTTATAAAATGAGAGATTCCATGTGACTTTTGTCAAGATGTTTGTGCATCGTATTTGTGTATGTAAGTGGCACACAATGCCATTTTTAAAAGATTTTTAAAATGAATCGTACGACTGTCTGGGCCTTTAGAAGTAGTTGTAATACAAGCAGATCGTGCTTGAGCATGCACAAGTATAATTGTTGGCTAATTTTTTCATGATTTTTCATAATTTAGAAATGAAATTGAGCCCGACCAAGAAATTAAAAATATGATTTTTACTTTTTGTAACTTTTTATGGATTGGATGTATTAAATAAGATTTTACGAAACAAATGTTTATTTTTAATATAATTTCGATTTATTTAAAACTTGTTTTTAATCACTTAAAATTTTGTCAGACTTGTCAATTACAAAAAAAAATCCACAAACAAAATTATGTTAATACAAAAAAAGTTCATCAAAACTGTTTAAAAAATTTGTTATTGCTTTTCTTTTGACAGGTTTTTATTTATTTCCCATTTATTGGCGTTTTTCTGTTACCCACTCAAAATCAATTTACCCGTATAACCAATTTATTGTATTGACATTTAAAGTCTATGCATGTTTCAAACAAGATTTTCTTAAAGATATTTATCAAAAACGAACTTTTATCGAAATGTTGAAACATTAATATGAAGTTTAAAACAATTTTTTAATGTTGCAAATGCACAAATGTGTCAATCACTTTAACAAATATCATATTTAACTTGACAACACAAGCATCAAAATTGAAATGAGCAATTTTCTTATGTCAATGAAATCAAGATCAGCAATAAAACGCTGGTTTATTATTAAAAAAAAAAGACTAAATTTGAAACCATTTTTCTTTTTTTTTTGTCAATTTCTCTTCCTGTCAGACTCTAAAATAGCTGGCAACTTTGAAGTGTAAGTGTGCAGCTTACATTTTAATAGCATATTATTTACTGAGAAGCAGTCCTGTAATGACTTCCTTATAATTTGATATGTAAGTAGTTGTTATAAGCCAACAATATATTTTCTATCTGAATATATGCTAAGCATGGACCGCTGTCACACACTTTGCTTTGTGCTAGCCTTACTATGTAACCACAACTACTGTTTTAAAACCCTAGAAATTGATTCGGTTGAGTGCTTTATTTCTTTGAACTATACGGACTTGAAAAGCAAATTTAGATTTGTAGCCTGCTTCTATTACCACAGCACTTGAGGCCGCAAAATTTGTTTAAGGTATCTTAGAAGTCTATTTGCAAACAAGAGTAGTAAAATTCGCCTCCAATGCCATAACCATTCAAAATTAGAAGCCAAAGCGTAAAATGTAGAAGTAGAAGCGAGTACATTTATCAAATCCTTATTTTTGCTTGGTTTCAACTCAAATACAAAGTTCATAAAATTGTCATAAACTAAATATTTATTTTTATGTGAAATATACATAAAATTTTACCACCACCTCAAAATTAATAATTTTTATATTAGTTGCCTTCCAAAACTTTAAAATTTTGTGTTCATAAATTATTTGAATTTCGGCACAAATTTAATGAAATTAAATTTTTATTTAACATCAGACGCCAAACTAACGCATACGTGATCCAGTAGATCGAGAACGATCTCGTCAAGTGTAGAGTAAGCTAATTGCCATTAGCTTTTCGACATTTTTCTACTCACTTTATATTGTAAGTTCCGCCATCTTAAATTCGAATTTTGAATGCTCCAGTTTACTAATGTCGTTTCAATGTTTTCCTGCATTGAAGCCTCCTGTCATCTTCTCACTAAGCAGATTTTTGCAGCCATACTATGAAGCGGCATTAATTACGAAAATAACGAAACCACTAGAGAATTAGTGGTGAGAAAAGAGCGGACATGGAATTGCAAAATATTAAGATTATGTGAACTGTATATACATGATTTCGTCGTCGACAGTTCAGAAAGGCATCTGTTCAGCTTCGCTCAGGAACTTGATATACGATGACTAGCTGTTAGGATTTCGTGTTAGCACTGTTATCTGTGAAGGTTAATTTCACAATGTTTGGCTCATTTCGTCAAGAGTCAGTAACCAGCAATATCCGGCAAGAGAGGCTTTCTATAGAAAGTCAGGAGTTAATTTTGTCTTATTAACTCTATCTATAACCACAAGTACCTCGAAGTGAAGCTCAATCGAGAAGTTTTTCGAATCGAAAAGTATGATATTCCATTTTTCTCGATTAGTAAGAAGAATGTCGAAAAAGTCAAATTTAAAAGAAGAAAATGGAAATTAATAATGAACAAAATTATAATAAGTTATATCCGTTTTAAAGTTTATTTAATTTTATTTTCTATCGGATGCCATCAGCGCCATCTTCATTTGAGAGAATGACAAGCAAACTAGAGCAAGAAGTTAAAAGAAAAAATCACGAAAAGTCCCATTTAAAAGGAAAAATTAAAACCAAAATAAATCCTGAAAAATTTATAAATATTTAATAAATTACAATATTTATTTTAATGTTTATTTAATTTTATTTTTTACAAAATGATATAAACGCATTGATTGCTTTCCACCTTTGAATTGCAATCTCGACGCCATATTTATGTATGAGATGATTTGACAGCTCAAGCGAGAAGCTTATCACAAGATAATACTCGAACATTTTCAATGACTTAGCTCGCAATAACAATTTTGGCAGATATTTCTAAAATGTCCAAATCACAGAAACTGAATTCCGAGAAACGCCATTTTTCTTTTCAATTCATATTGGTTTTCTGTCAATTAAACCATTCTATGCTACAATTTTCTCGATTCGAGTATTAGAGAAACTTTTCTCAATACGGCTCTAGCAGGCAGAGAGGGGCAAACTATGATATATAGCGAACCTCTGCTGCAGTAGACAAAAATTAAAATTTTAAATTTCTGATCTATGTTGCCCGCTGATATATATATACTTCTGTAATAAAAAATATTTTCAACATTATGGAACTATGCAAAAATGTCTCTAAAATGTAAACAGATAACTTAAAAGCAATTGTATCAGTTAAGGTTATTTTAATATTACTATCTTGCAGCAAACGTTCTTGAAGAAAGAGTTGTCCCTCTTGTAACCCATTTATCAAGATCTTATTGCCTTTGCTACAATTTATTGTTACACTCTTATCAGCAGCATGCGTCCACTCATACCAAACACGTTGTGAACCTTAAACAGACTTTAGTATTCTAATTTTCGTTCTGTACAACATACTACTAATTATATCTATATTTGTATGTATATATAGACATATCGTAAACAGCCATCTATTTTAAATCACTTATTATTCCAGTTAAAAACAAACAATACATTATTTTGCACCACTGTACAGAAACTCTGCTTCAGCACATATTTTTCATCATCGTATGATTTTACACAAAAAGTGACAACATATCCAGTCACTAGAAGCGGTTCTGAGCCATACTTCCTTACATAAGAACAAATGATTTCCAAAAAGTAAACAAGTGCACTATAGTAGTAAATTGAAGTTTCATGAATGTAGCATTCCTTACAATGTTGCTTCCTGGTAAGCAATAGCATTTGCTGGGATATACTACATAATTATTTATTGATATCTGAAATTGAAGATGGGTTTTATTAGTCGCTTACTATTATTTACTCATGAGTTTCATTGAAGTATTTCTTAACAACTAGAAACTCGTTTACACAGAACCAAGTGTAATTAAAGAGTCCAGAATTGTTAATTATTTTTCATTAAAAAAAAATACTACATTTGGAGTACTTCCTTATTTGAAAAACAATTTAAGAAATACTTATGAAAAAATGTTAAACAAATTTTGCTTAAACCCTTTAAAATTTTCAAAATGCTGCACACCAGCGCAAACAATCAAACTCAATTACAATCAATATTGCCCAATTTAGCTGTTAGTTGACACACACAAAATGAATTTTATGACTTTGTAATTGAACAATTCAATAAACAATAACAATTGCCAGCCAGCCGGGCTGCGTGCTGGCCTACTAGTGCAGCGTTGGCTGGCCGTCTGTTGAAGTTTAATTTCAAAATTTAAATTGTAATTATTGTAATGATTCGTTCGATATAATTCAAGACAAACATGGCAAAATTAAATAATTTATCATGAATATACAATTTAATTGAACTGAAAATAAAAAACTATTTATTGTCAAAAGTATACTTGTTAGACATCAATATTAAATGGCAATGAATTTTAAATAAATAAATTACGGTGCCTACAGATGATGTTGATTATTAAAATATTTATGGGAAAACTATTAAGTAAAAAAATAAATAAAAACTTTCCTCTTTTGGAAGGTAATCAAAAATGATAAAAACGAAAATTATACTTAAGTCTGACAAAATTGCTTACAAGTGTAGCATTACTTGTAGTAAATACAATTACAAATTTAACTAAGCTTAAAAGAAATATTAGTTAATTGTTAATTTAGTTCAGTTGGCATAATTAACACACACTGAGGGTCACACAAAGTTGTTTGCTGCAGCCGCACTACTATGACTGTTTAACAGACATGAGGTCAGCCTTGTCTAGTTTTATTTCACCTAACAAAAAGCAACAACTGTCAAATTTTAATATATAATAAATAATGCTTTTTCATTGAGTGTTAGTGTATTGTAACAACTTATGTTTCATTTTTTTTGAAAATGTAACTTGAAAACCAAGTAAAAGCAAAATTAATTGCATGCGCGCAATGCCAGAGATGAAAGAAAGTTTTCACTTTTTGTAATAAAACTAATTATTACTTTTTGTATATGTTCTATGGGAACTTAAGCTTAAAAAGTAAAAGGCTTTATTTATCCAAGAACGGCATTTAGGAACTGGACTGAATTAATTACACTCAACAAGTGACAAATTAGCAATTAAACACAAAATACTAGAATGGTGCAATTTTAATGCCTTCTAAGAAGTTACCCATCTGCAAGAAAATATGTAAATGCTAAAATGTTCTCAATTGCACGTATTATCTATCAGGGGCCGGAGTGAGTCTCTTGGGTCACAAAAAGTCAACATTTGTCAAGTATTTAAGGCTTGTAATATTTCTTGTTTATGCAGCCAAAGAAGAAAACATAATTTTGAAAATAGGTTTTATATTTTTGGAACACAACTGAAAGCAACACGTTTCAAAATAAATCCAAGGCCTTAAGCAAAACAGAGTAATTGAAATACACTTAAAACACATTATCTTAATCGAATTATAAATAATTTACAAAAAAGAGCGAAATTATTGAAGTAAAAGAATATGTACAGGGGGCCAAAATGATACAAAACGTTAGAAATAATCAGTATTGAATTAGCCAAATTACTGATTGGGCACAAATCTCATCACTGTCCAGAAATGATAAGACTGCAGTTGCTGTTTCACCAAAGTAACACATAACGCAAGTTTCCTGGTTTATGTTATTTTTGTGAATTTATACACATGTATGCACATGCGTATATAAAATTTATTCCATTCATTTGAAAACTCCGATACTATCGTAGTATCGATGTTGTTAGCGACTATCGATAGTTTTGCAGCTCTAACTCAGCAGTCTGCTAGTTATTACAATTTGAATCCCATCCGGTTTAGTAGTAGTTGTCAATAAAAAATAAAACAGATATACTTGCTTACAACTTGCATATGATTCAGGTTTGTCTTTTTTCGCATCCAACGAAGAATAAAACAAAGTAAATATTAGTGCCCATCCAAAACTCGCTTATAAATGCATTGTGTTGGACATAACTTACGGTTTAGCAAATCGCTGTGTAAATGCAAATGGAAATTGTATACAGATGTCGAATGGTCGTGCTTACATTACTATTGGTCGCAGGTGAAAGCGGTAAAGCTAAAAGAAAATTCGCTGGGTTGGGCAAACTAAAATAAGAGGCATTAACAGTGGATAAAATACTACATTTGAAATTGCATAATTTTATAAACCATAAATTCACAAGATTGTGAATAGAGCTATTTTTTAATCCAATATGCGATATTATAATGTAAGATCTTTGACGAGATCGCGATTAGCACAATCGTCGAAATGTGTTTAAAAGATAAATAAACAAAGAATATACAAAACCAAAGACATTTGATTTCCGATAACCTGAGATATTACGGAAGAATTACTTGGCTGCAAAGAAAACGGTAATTGTTTTTTTTTCGTTAGTTTATTAAAAATTGGAGTCTTCAGATAGCATCTGAGCAGGAATCTGATTATCTTGATCTAATTTTTTTTGGAGTCATTTTTTTTAAGAATACAATGCCTTTCAAATGAAAATAAACGAATTAAAGCCGCATTTAATTTCACAGAAAATTGTTGTTTACTACAAAATTTTGTCATAACAGTTAATTTTATCCAAAGTGATGAAACTTTAAATAAACCAACCAATGCGGACTTTAAGCTTTTTTGCATTTTATATAATTTAAAAACGTTCGTTTCGTGATGGTGTCTGCAAAATTTCACTTTTTCTTAAACAGTTTATAATTTATCAAACATAAAACTGACAAAAACTGATAGAAACACTTAAAAGGTTTTATGAAAATAATAATAATAATACAAAGAAAAAAGCAAAACACCAAAGAGACAGACAGACAGACATTAAGTCACAAGAAAGAAGATAAAACAATTCATCGGATATCAAATGTATTTAAAATGTCATTTTAAAACAATTACCTGTTTTCAAATGAACTTTTGACTTGGGTTTTATTTTTATATTTTTGTTGTCACCGGCTCTTGTAATCATTGTCAACGCAGTCATTATAAATGTTTATAGTCAGTTTTAATATTTTCTATTCAAGAGAAGCACAAAAAACAATAGCGACACCTTTAATTAAGTTTTCCTTTTCAATGATGCCAGCAAACTTAAAACAAATCCATTAAATACAACAAAACCAACCGAAAGTAAAATTTTTGAATTCGACTTGTAATGAGCTTATCTTCAGAGCAGAGGGTCTTAGTGGTTACGATGTGTGAAGTGGACAACTTTTTTGGCATTTTAATGTGGTGATCGCACTTGACTTTTGTGTATGTAATTTAAACAATAGTAAAGACATTTTGTTTTGGGGTTGTTTGACTGAATGCAGACGAAACCGTCGCTGGGAATGCCCAGCAAAATAATTTACAACGTTATGTTAGATATGATCAATAAGAATTTTGGTAAAATATATATGTAAGTTCAGCTGCTTAATACGATCGTACGTATACCAATGATATTTATGACAGACATTTAAATTAAAATTCACCTGACTTCAAATCGGACAAGAACTGTGGCACTGTTAACTTCGCAGATCAGGGCCAAATCACCGCATTCGATATCGAGTGTACCATTGCAGCGAATAATATCACAACACGAAACTAGTAAGTTGCTCACTGCGTTCGATAGCAAAATAAATTGGTCAAACAAATTCACCACTAATAATTTTCCATTATGTATTGACTACATATAAACAATGATATAAGATTAGGCTAAAATGTTTACCAAAAGTTTGTAATTTCTTTATCCGGCTCAAGTTCAGTTCTAAATTATTGCCTGTGATCAATACTTATTACAAAAGACAAGAAAAGTGAAAATTGTTGATCTTAGCTTAGCATATTCGCCACAATAATCATCAGCACCCTGTCTCGAACTCGACTGGTGCATAGTATGTACTGTATTTCAACCACTCAGCCACGAGCTCATTTAACACTAAAATGTTTACGATAACTTGTAAGGTATTGAGTGTCGTGATCCCAAATGAAAACCTATAATAATAAATTTTGGTCTGAGAATCAAAGCGGTAATTTGGCCTCAGCAGTATCTGACGTGGCAAAATATTTTGCCATGGAAAAGAAACCTGCGTCGAATGAGCTGCATTCAATGAAATCATTGGAATACCAAACGTGTAGTGGAAAGTGGTTGTCTTTGCTAAATCTGCTTCTCAACAATTGCCAACAGTTGGTTTTTCAGTTGTGCAGCTGATTTTTCATGGTATTGATTTCTCAACTTCCCGCTTGAACAAAAATTGGTTTTTGAGCAAACGTTCTGAGTGAACAATTTTCGAAAACAAAATAATCGCTATACTTTCGACAATTAAACTTAAATGGCATTCTGCATTTGCGAGCTTTAAGCAAAGAAAATGTTGTTTGATTTAAATGCTTAAGCAATATTTAGTAATGTCGCCAGTTATTCGTTTTCGATATAAAAAGTTTGTAATCTGATATTTTTAAATATTCTAGATCGCCACAAAGTGAAGGGTGAACTTATGAGTTTGTTTCCGTATCACTAGCAACAGTAGTTTTCGAATGATTTGACCGAAAAGGTTTACCTAACTACTAAAAAGCGCTATTATTTTCGAAATGCCATGGTCAAGTGGGTTTGTCCAATAAGTTTGAGTTGGAAAAAAACGATGAATACACACAGCTGCTTATTAGTAACAATCATAGAAGTTAAGCAGTTTTTAAACATTGAAACACACTTACCAAGAATGGCAACGGGTGAGGGGATTCGCTTCAAAGCAAGTACAAAAACATGCTGTAAACTTTTTCATGGAGCAATGGCACATCTAGCAGCGATAAATTCACTTAATGAAAAAAACGCATTTTATTTTTCATCGTCGTTTGTATCTTACAGAACCTGTAGCATTTTCATTGATTAATAATATTTAAAACTTCTTTAAAAAACATATATACTGAGGAGCATCATCTGATGTCTGAGTGGATAGAAACCTAGACCAAGTCACGGGTTTGCCTATTAGATTCCCTGCAGGGTTTTTGATGTCTCTGCAGCAAGAATAAACAAACCTCGCAGTGTTAAAAACACAAATTTTTAATGTCTCTTTCACTATTTCGAACATGTTCTTTCGTTTGCATAAATACATTTGAGACAACAACATTTTTAAATTTGTTTTTGTAAAAATTAATCGCTTTACTAGCCAATTAATTTTATCAAATCAAATCATTTAAGCAACGTCTATATGACAACATTTCATGAGCGCTACCTCAATCATCAGCAGTCTTGAAAATCTTTAAAGTAATGCTGAATTTTCAAATCAAATTTCCGAAGAACACACAAAAGATATCATGACCTGAATATTTCTGTTAGTATAAAACAACCTGGAAAATGCAAGCAATAGATTTTCATAATAGACTTTGCTTAACTTGCTTTGTTTGTTAAGAATGTGCCGTACTTATCACCACAGAACAACACAGAAGTTACACCAGATTTGCCACACTTCGAAAATATACGAATTCGCTATGAATGGCAACACCCATGGCATCACATTTCCCAGCACGGTCGAGTGAAGGATAGAAAATTTATATTGCTATCTCTGTTAGTAGTTGGCAGATTTGTTTACATTTACATTTTGCAAAACTTGAAAAATTTG